>JAOXJP010233661.1:0-10281 GCA_025762735.1 Platanus orientalis | reverse complement strand
ACAGCCACCCGATCAGATTTTACACAGAAATCTGGGTACAAAAATCTGGGTGTGTTTTTCAAAACCGTTTCCAACAGTTAGTAGCTAAATATTTCAAACAAAATGAATGAGTTGATTAATTTGACACATATGATCCTATAACTAGAATAACAACTATTAAAACTTTAGATGCATTAACAACTATTTATGATTTACTTGTACATCAAATTGATGTCAAAATTCATTTTTAAAGGTGACTTAAATGAATAAAATTAAATGGAATAGTCCAAAGGTTTCGTTATGACAAACCAAGAACATAAAGTATGTAAATTGATTAAGTCACTTTATGGTTTGGAATAAGCTCCCAAGTAATAGCATGAAAAGTTTGATAAAGTAAAATAGGCATATTGTTTTAAAGTTATTGAAGCTGATAAATGTGTTTATTCAAAATTTATTAATAATAAAACTATGATCATTTGTTTATATGTAGATAATATGTTAATTTTTTACACTGATCTAGACATTATCAAAGACACTAAAAGATATTTGTCATAATGTTTTGCTATGAAAATATAGGTAGTAAAAATGTTTTCTTGGGTATCAAACTAATAAAGAATAGTAATGAAATCGTTTTTACATAATTTCATTACATTGATTGTCCTTGCAAAAAAAAATTACATTGACTGTTTTGATTATAGACATGTATCTACTCCATTTAATTCATGTGTAGCTAACAAAGAATAATGGATAATGCATAAATCAATTAAAATATGCTAATGAAATTAGTAGTTTTATGTATGCTATGCATTGTACAAGACGAAATATAACTTATGTTGTTGGTGTGTTAAGTAGACATACTCATAACCTTACTTACTAGCAATGGAAAGCAGTAGATAGATATCTAAGGAAAATTGTCATATGTAAGAAAGATACACATATGCTACTTGGATATCTAGTTTAGATGACTCAACTAGTGGATGGATATATACTATAGGTGACACCGCAGTATCTTGGGGATCCAAAAAACAAACTTTTATAACTCACTCCATTGTGGAAGCAGAGTTTATTGCATTGGTAGTTGTAGGAAAAGAGCCAGAATAGATAAGGAACTTATTTTATGACATACCATTATGGCTTAAACCAATGTCTGTCATTTATTTGTATTACGATAGTGAAACCACATTGCTAAGAGCATACAATGGTACGTATAATGGAAAATCTAAACATATTAGTTTACCGCACTCGTATGTGAAATAACTTCTAAAAGATAAAGTAATTACATTAGAATTTGTTTGATCAAAAGAAAATTTAGCTGACCCTTTTACCAAGGGACTTGCAAGGGATATGATTTGGAAGTCATCCAGAGGGATGTGATTAAAACCTATAAATTAAGTTGACTATAGTGGGAACCCAACCTGTATTCAGGTTCAACAGGAAAAATAAGTCATAAAAGTTTGTTGCACTAAACAAAGAAATCATAATATCTCCAATCCATCCACAATTAGTGCATGTCTGCATGGGTAAAGTAGGGTGAGGATATACTCTTAATGGGTCTATGTCTATATAAAGAAGTGTAAGTCATGCAAATACACTTTAGATAGACTTACATATATAAGTGTGAAAGTAAGGCCACTTTCAATAAGACTTAAGGCATGGTCTACTAGAGCGCTTACTAAATAAGAAAATAGCACAAGGCCATAAATGTGTTAGCTATGTTTGAACACTAGTAAGGTAAATTGTGTGTTCAATATATCCAATTTTATAACGCCCCTGAACCCAGACTCATATATGAGATCCATATGCGCCCCAGATTCGGATCATTACATTGATTCTATCACCAATGTTCACAATTTGATAGTAATAATTCAATAACCATATTCAAATTCTAAATTCAATAATTGTGGAAGCGTGTTTATATTCAATAGATCAAAGCAATCTAATAAATAATAAGTTGTAGTGGAAAAATACCATAAAACTCTAATGTAAATCAAAATAATAGAATCAATTGTCTATATCAATGGGGTGCCCTCCCGAATCACAAATAAGGGAAAATGAATATACAATATTCCAATAGTATTGACCCAAAATAAAGGATCCCAAAATAAGTCCAAAACAAATATAAAGAATAAAAAGAGAACTGAAAATGTCGTAGCAAATCCCTAGAATAGAGAATCTGTAATCATAGTCAGTCTGAAAAACAAAATGACTGAGTTAGTCTCAACCTGTAAGCAAATTAACTAACTATAGATAATATGAAGCTAGCAAAGCATAAATCTAAGTACTAGCATATCCCAAGGTTAATACAGAACTAAACAGAGATCGAAATAATAAACATAATCATGCTAGTATAAATTGAATAATAATTAGATATCAAACTAAGTTTGAAGATCTAATGCAAAGTTCTAAGTTCAATTAAAGAATTATGACTTCACAATTCAGAGTTCAATGCTAAATACCGAATAAAAATCGGTGTCTAAATTAGTAATTCAATATGAAGATCAAAGCCTATAAATTTAACAACATATGTTAGTTTTAAAAGGTTTGATGTTCAATGATTCAAAGTGTTCAGAGTTCAATACTTCAAAAGGTCCGAAGTTTATATGGTTCAAAGTGTTCGAAGTTTGACATTCAAAGTGTTTAGAGTTCGATAATTCAAAGTGTTCAAAATTAAATGTTCAAAAGGTTCAATATTAAATATTCTAAAAGTTCAAGTGCAAAGTATTTGTATACTCTAGTCAACCCCATGGGTAGGGTATTGATCTTCTGATAATCCCCAAAAGTAGGGCCAATATCCGCAAACCAAATAGCATGTCCAAATTACTTTTTTTATACTTAGCCTTGTGAGTAAACCTAAAGAGTCAAAGGACACACCTAACCCGGTGACCAAGCCCACATAATTTATGGTCACACTTAACCTTGTGACGGGGCTCAAAATTGGTCAAAGGTTTGAAGTTCAATAAGGTTCACATCAATAAATTCGAAGATTCACAAAGTTTTGATAATCAGAAATATTTCTATAATACATAAAATAGACATAGACATAGCATTGTCATGATTTAATCATTTCAAAGCTATATGATTCACATAGATTCGATGTTCATAAAACCGGAGTCATAATGATATTCGAATCATGTAATAGGATTCAATGGTCCACATACTCATATGATCATATAAGAAACATAGAGTTCAATAGAATTAATGAGTTCAATACAAATTTACAAAAAATTTAAAACTTTAAATGATTTTCTAATGAATCTAATCATATAGATCAACCAAATATTACTTCTAATGTTCCAAACAAAGGGCAAAGCAAGGTTGTCTATCAATTTGATCATTAATAGTGTTGATTTTGAAGGATTCACAATTTCACACATATTTTTAAAGATTCACATAAGAAAAATTTAGATTTCACATGATCTAAAAGATTCAATGGATGAAATTAGTCCACACAGTGTTTAAGAACAATAATCTTTCACAAAATAAGTGTAGAACTAAATATCAAACAAGATTTCAAAGTATAGATCTATAAAATTTTCAAAGATTCTAATGAGAAATGGGTTTTACTAAATATAGAGAGTAAAATATTTACTAAGCAATTTAAAATTCGTAGATCTAGCATGGTTCAACGGATTAGATTTAAGGATTTCCAATAATTTCAAAGGATTCAATGAATAACATCACATAATCTAAAAATTAAAGAGGAAACACATATATCACATCACTCATAATAAACAAGATTACTTACAATTCTTCCAAAATCTTTGTTCCTTATCAAATATCATTCACTTCAATCTTTCAAATCACCTTGTTCTATAATATTAAAGTAGATCTAACATCAAATGAACGAAGCTAAGTAGTTCATGGAAGAAAATAACATATTCTTGTGAAAACTCCTAAAAATTGGTTAAACTTACCAAATTAGGGAAGAACTCCCACTCTTCTCTCCAAAAGTTCTCAAATCTCTCTCTCTTTCTTCCTTTATATATTCTAAGAGGTGTAATAGACCAAAATGAGATCACAATATATTTTGTTACAAAAGAGATCTCACTAGCCTGGGGGTTAAATGAGAATTGAAAAAACCATGTATATCACTTTTCTCGCAACTCAAGTCACTTGCCACTAAGTGTGATGGATCATGATTATGATCGATCACAAGGTTTATGATTGGTCACAACTACAATCGATCACATGCATGTTTGATCAATATCTGAGAGTTGTGACTCTTGTGTGTGATCTGTTACACCTTAGAGTTTCGTGATTGAGCATAGGGTTTATGATCGGTCACAACTATAATCGATCATGGAGTTTGTGATTAGTTACGACTAAATTTTGGTGAATTTTTTTGCCTTCTTCACCTTGGATCTCTAAAGTCTAACCCAAGTGGTCCAATGGTCCTTCAACTTATTTTAATTTATATCTAAGTCCCTTTAACGTTGAGGATGTTTCTCATACTTGAAATTACAAAGGGGTTCAAATTTGACCCAAATTATCGGGTCCAAATTTCTCCAAACTTTTCTACTAATTTAAGTATGTGGTGTTATAGGTTTAGTCCAAATAGGACTTTTAGTTTAAAAATACAGTTACTAAGTACCTCGACAAACTTTGATGTATTTGGACTAAATGAAGGTTCAATCTGTATACATGCACCTTTATTTATGCATAATTTGTTGTCTACCCAGAAATGTATATAAGTTCATTTGCTGATCCATTCTTTCTAAACTTTCAAAATAGTAGGGATTATCAAATATTTTAAAAGTTTAAGGCCCCAATCAATTGATAATGTTCTCAATCGATCAATAATATTATCGATCGATCATGAGGGTTAGGCTAATCGATTGAATCAAACAAAACCAAAAATTTGAACATTGCAATTTTTTAGAAATTCATTCATGAGGAAGTGTGTAGACGCATCCAAGGTGTCTACAAACATTCATATATGATTATTCAATAGGAAATGTTGTCTAGAATATCTATAGACACATCTAAAGGTGTTTCTACAATGTCTATAAAAGAAAGGGCATTCTCAAACATGAAACCACTTCAAAAAACTCTCTCTCTCTCTCTCTCTCACACATCTCTTTTAACTTCTACTTTTTGTGAAAACCTTATGATTTCTTATTGTTTACATTTTTGGAAGATTAACATCAAGTGTTCAATAGTTGATCTTATGGTGCTGCAAACTGCTGATCAACAACACAACTTCGGTTGGATCCGTTTTATCCTAGAGACAAATTTACTGACTCATTGCAGTCTCTGTATGTTTTTAATAACAAAGCAATTGTGAATAGTCTCTTAAGGAAAGCATGATCCTTGACTCTGACATTGTTACTTCATTATCTTGTCAATTCCTTACAATACATCTTTGACCAATAATTGGTTCTAACAGCTAGTGTTTAATGCATGCCACATTGCCAAATAATTTCAAAATTTAATGCCATGCATTGAACACCACCACCAGTTGCTGCTAGGGTTTTTTTAACTACAGAAGATCCTTTGCCAAAGATCAAAGCTTCTTGTTACCAATTTTTCTAGGGAAAAAAAGGAGGTGATAAGGCTCAACGACAATGTTGAATAGACAAGATCATCATCATCATAATCATGCTGATTTCTGGCATAGACAATCCCTTAAATAGAACTGATTAGGGGTTCTCATCCTTTATACATCATATATTTACAAAAAGAAATCCTTTATAGGTGATACACTGATATGGGGCTCCAAATCAATCAATGGCTCTTTTAACCCTAGATTCAAGAAAATCTTAAAATGACAACCAATATCATTACTAAGAAAATCCTGTAATGATAACCAATATAATTTTGGTGGTTAAAACCATTATAACAGTGGACAATATTCAAGATATCCACCGTGAACCCTGCTATTATCATTTTTCTAAATAGTGAATTTAAACGATCGTTTAAAGAAACTTTTAGACACATTTGTGTTATGACTATAATGATTCTTCTCCAAATCTCAAATTGTATCGGTTTTATTGGGTCATGGGAGCATCTAATGAGATAGTGATTAAGTTAGTGCATTACTGCACCTTTATATCAGCAGTGAAAATGACTTTCATCCTCTTCGAAGCAATCAGGAGATGGCATGTGTTCTTGTGAGGAGTATTTTATCACTACAAAGATTGCATTGCATGTTTACTATAACAACTTTCTTTGTCCCTCTCTAATGACTGCGTTCCTCACAAGGACACATGTCAGCATCCTAATTGCTTCAATGGGTGGAATCCCTACTTTATGTTTCATTAGAGGATCCAAACTCTCTAAAATTATTTGCCTCGGGTAGTTTCAGGAGAGAACAAGATCTAGAGGTTCTATTTTTATTTTATATTTATTGAGGTTAGCAAAATCACTCTACTACTTAGATGGGGAAAAGCCCAAAAATTGTACAAACTAGAGGATCTAAAGTTCCTAACCATCTACTTGTCTATTATTGAGCATTGGCGTGGACAGTAAGACAAGATGACAATCACAATGAAAATGTAGCTAAATCTATACTTCTAATTGGTAAATTCTCGAGTATGCTCCATCTAAGATGTATGATGGTCGTCCATGATAACAAACAGAATAGTCCACCACATTTTGTATAAGCGGAGTCCCATGAACCTTTGTTTCACCTCTTCAGTACCCAGTAGGGTCCTACTTCGACTGACAAGGCACTCAATTTGTAAAGCAAGGAAGCATAGTATAGGACAGGCTGCAAAAGGAAGTCACCCGGGGCATAAATTTCTTACTTCAGGGAATACTTGTCTTACAATTGCATGGGACCTCCCCTCTATATAGAAAAAATGCCTCTGTATGCCTAAGCAAAATGTCATCAGTTTACCCCAAGGGATAGTGCAAGCTGGACAGGATGAGGTGAGTTGGACAGGATCACGCCTCAGGAAGCGGAGGTCCTGAGTTCAAAGCCTAGTTACCCAGTTGGGGCCACTTGCCCAGGCTAAAAAACCTGATTTACCCGGTGTGTGGGAGATGCAGGGGGTTCATGTGCCCAAAGGACTTACTCAGGTGCTCCAAGAGGCCTGGATACCTCAGTATAAAAAAAATTCATCAGTGTTCCCATTAACCTTGAGACATTGGAATAAAGCATTTTTTTTTTCTTTTTGTATGCCATATTCAATTTAAATTAGTACCCAATGTAATAGTTAAATTCAGATGCTATGTTTCTATTTATTTTTTTAGATTGTATGAATTATAGTGCCTTTTAATTCCACCTGAGTAAGTATTATATTTAAATAAATATACCTAACTTGGGTTTGTTTTTAAGTGGTTTTAATAGTTTTAATATCATATACTAGTTAAATTAGGAATTTGACAAAGGTTTTAGTAATTCTTTTAGTAATTTTAGTTATCTACTTTTTAAAATTGTTTGATTCAATCGAGTTAGGATTTGGAAAGGCTTCTATTTTAGGTTTTAAAATTTTTTCAGACTTCTTATAAATTTGAAATTACATAAATATCATTAAGAAGAAGGAAAAATAATTAATATACATTTTAAATATGTTATAACTTGGGAAATGGTTGTGGTTTGAATCGAAATGAAGAAGCCAAACTTCTAATAATTTAAAATCTAGAAATAACACATGAAAAGAAAATAAAACCTATTTTTAAGTAAAGTGAAAAAGACAAGACATATTTATGCAATTTAAATACACAGTTAAGGGTTATTTCGGTCAAAATGACTAAAAAAATTACAAAAAAAAAAAAAAAAAAGAAAAAAGAAAGGTTAATTTCATTCAATACCCAACTATGTAGGGAATAATGTAGTTTCTATGAACCATGAATGAAGCATGGAGCAGAAGCATTCTTATTACTTGTGTTAACAATTACTTGTGCAAACAATTTTACTGAGTAGTGGAATAGCACTCGTCTGTATTTCCACGTTAAAAAGGAAAGCACCAAAACTTTAACAAATAATAATAAAAATAAAAAATAAAAATTACCCTAAGAACCCATGCGTAGTGGAAAAACATTGGTTGCTTTTTTGTGTACTATAAAGAATCCTTTTTTTTTTGTCACAAGAAGTCAATTGTTTCCATGAACCATGAGAAGTAGGAATAGGGAATTTCTTCATACTTAGATCTACATTTTTATTCTGAATAAGAAAATATCATAAATTCTTTATTACTAGTTAAGAAGAGTAGTACCAAAACTAGGAAAAATATAATTTTGAATTCCTTTGGACTTGGTCAATCTAGCAAATAAAGGATACCCTAACAACCCCCACCAACAGTGGTTGCTTCTCTGTATACTTTACTGTAAAGAAACCTAGTTAATTCCTTCTTTTTGTCACAAGAGATGTCAAGAAATACCAAAAAAACTCTCATGAGAAGGGTTCGCTAGCTTTCAAAGTCCTATTACTTCCCATGTGTCGTGATAGAGGTTGGTTAAAGAAGCAAACAAGGAAGGTGATGCAATTGAATCCAATAGGAGTGGGATCCACACAACCATTGCCCACAAGTTTTAGCATATGGGAAGGTTGTAATCTCTCTTTCTTCCTTCTTTGACATAGGATGCTTTTATGAGCATATAAAGCTCTTACGAAGCTTCAACAGAAAGAGTAAAAGTTAGAATTGCTAGTGACTTTCTTTCTAACCACCAAGGCTGTTGGAGCTTTGAAGATATCACAAGTAATGTCTGATGTGTTTCTGGTGTGTCTGCACCACGGGGAGTGTTTACGGTGTGAGTACCACACCCCTGATGGACCACTCGGGGGTGGAATCAATTCACTTTTTGGAGGTTTTTGATTTCCCATCCTGAGTGGTCACATCAGGAGTGTGGTGCACTTGAAATGGCGCCTGCGAATACATGCCACATTTTCCCCTCAACATATACAGCTGCCTGACCGTGAAAGAGCCTGGTGACAGAGAATTGACGTGGGAATTTTTTACTGAATTATCAAAAATGCTGTAGTAGGTAATGTAGTACTTTCTGAAAGTTACATCAGGTATCAACATTCAATGGGGTTATTTCAAGGGAGAGGATTTGCTACACCCAATTTGTTTGTCCTTCCGTGTCCACACACCACACACTGACATGTGATGGTTTTTTGAATTTGGTGCCTCTTTTGACTGGACTCGTATCCTCTGTGCCATCTTACGGTGTGTCATAGTGAGCCACAGACACAAAGGGAGTGGGACCAATATACTTTTTGCAGGGCCCACCCACTTTATGTCTGTGGCTCACAGTAGCGCACCGTAAGGTGGCGCAGAGGATACAGCTCCCTTTTAAATAGGAAGTACACGTTCATTTGCACACTTTTTTTAATGGGTTTAACCCTATAAGCCCCATTTTATGGGTACCTATTTTTTAACCCTACAAAGCACACCTTTTGTTTATGAGGACATGGGGGACAAACAAATTAGGTGTAGCAGATTCTTTCCCTTAATTCAAATATGAATCTTTTCAACATCAAAGGGAAAGAATTATTCAAGGCATGTTATCAATGAAAAGATCAGCAAAATGGGAAAAGAAAATGTACTCTCAAATACTTCTTTTCTTATTGATGCTTTTACTTCTACTAATATAATTAACAACATTAATGAAAAATCACCTTTTATTTATGTAGTTTAGCAAATCACAAAAATATAAATAATCAGATATTATATAAAAATATGCGTGATCAATAAATATAGGCCGGATTTGCTGGTTGGACTCAATAATTGAAGATTACTGAGTCATGATTTTGCCATATGATAACTGAGTTGGCAACCCCAAAAAGGGTCCAGGTGTTCCTCCAAGCATCCCTTTTATAGATGGAAAGTTTCAGACCAAAAGCCCTCTTCCACACAGCAAAAAAAAAAAAAAAAAAAGGCATTTCTACAGAACATTTGCTTCGTTGTTTATTTCAGAAAATGCTGGAAGGAACATACAAGGACAAGTACTCAAGAAGTAAAAGGGAAATACCAAGTGGGCCATTGGGTTGAGTGGACAAGATTACATGTAGCTAATCGAGGAGGTCCCCCATATATTTGATAATTTGGATCTGCTTTAAGCCCTCCATGTGCCTAAAACCCGGAACTGCAGGCTTTAAGGCCCACAGTGGTACCGCAGAAACCAATAGCCTACGAAGGATCTAACACGAATCTACATGATACTGACCTGTCCAATTCATGAGGAACTGAGGTTGTTTAGGAAAAGAAAGAGTGAATCATGGGAATGAGAGATATAAGGTGTCCAAAATGAATTCTAAGTGGATCCGATTCTTTTTGCATTTATTATGTGTTTCTTTCTCTTCTTATTGTTGTGAAGATTGTTGAGAGAGAGGTAGGGAGGCGAGTAGTTTAGAAC
>JAOXJP010233660.1:0-10281 GCA_025762735.1 Platanus orientalis | reverse complement strand
TTTTTGTGAGATAACTAATGGAAAGCAAATTCAATGAAAAGTTAGGAACATGAAGAACCAAAGAGAGACATAAGTCAGATGTAGTAGGAATATCACCATGAACAGCAATAGATGATAAGGATCCGTTTGCAATATGACCCTTGTCTTTCCCAGAGCAAACTTGATAAGAGGTGAACAATGAAGACAAACCAGTTGTATGATCAGAACGCCCCCTAAATCAATGATCTAGAAGCGGTGAATGAGGCGGATAAACCATATGCAATGGTACTTGAGTGAGCAAACAATAAGGTAAGCGTCATGGAAGAGTGATCGAACTGGGAAACAAAGCATCTGAAGGCCGCAATCTTATCATTAGATAAAGTGCTAACATCATGAGAGACAGGAGGCGGCGTGACTGGAAGCATGGTAGATTACTTTGTGGATGTAAAAGTAACTAAGTAAGCACTAGGTCGTTGTCCGCCAAACTAACCACCACCACAACCATTACCAAAACCACCACATGAACGAGGGCAAGATGCAAAGTCAGGTGGATGTCCATGAGGGTCCCAACACTAATCCTTGGTATGTCTAAAGCGGCCACAATGTTCACATTTAAGGCGATCACAATCATCAGATAAGTGTGTAGATCTACCATGGCCACGGCTACCTCTAGAGGAACTTGAAACAAGTGTTGATTTCTCAATCAAAGAGGTTGGATTCACCACCCCCCGCTGGCCTTTCTAACGATAAACATTTGCATAGACTTCATTCAAAGAGAGGAAAAGCTATATTAAGGATCTAAACCCAGATTTGCTCAATCCTACTAGGAATTCAAAGACTATAATCCCTTCAACATGTTTACGATAAGCAATTGCATCTCGAACACAAGATGGATGATAACAAGTGTAGTAGTCAAGCTCCTCCCACATCTTGTGTAAAGTAGAGTAATAAATTGCAAGGGGCTGATCATCTTGTTTAAACTGTATTATTTTTTACCAAAAATCAAAAATCTTAGTTGTATGGTCAACCTGAGAGTATGAATGGGACAAGGATTGCCAAATCTAGTGAGCCGTTTCTAGGAACAAATAATGGTCGCTAATTTTAGGTTTCATCGAACCAAGCAACCAACCTATAACCATTGCATTTTTTGTCTTCCACTTTCTAAACTTTGGGTCTTCCTTGGAAGGCTTCTCTGCTTCACCTGTCAAATAGTCTTCCTTATCCCTGCCCTAAACATGAATGAGGACAGATTTTGACCATGTAAAATAATTCATGCCATCAAATTTAATGGTCATAATTGGTGTGTTGGAAAATTCAGTTCCCACACCCCCATGTATATTCATCTCACTTTTTGGCGGGTTAGATGTCTGGCTCACTTCAAGCATGACGAAACTCAGTCAAGATCACAGGCCACGAACAAACAGGAAACAGTACCACTCCAACACAGAGAACCAGCCATCTGGTGAAGCAGAACACGAGGAGACATGTGGGGACACGAGTTGTAGAGGTCCCCTGGAGCACGATTTGGTCCTTAGATGCAACTTTGGTTCTCAAGTCCACACATTTTAAGCATCACAAGCTACAAAAAATAGGGTTCTAATGGGTACTATACCCAAGCGGTACTGGCAGAGGAGAAGAACTGTCAAATCTCTCTCGATCCTTCACCAATCGTCACGAGGTTTGTTGCAAAACATTCCTCTGTTCAAAATGACCACTCATTTGTAGCCAATCGAAACATAATGCTTTCGTGTGGTTAAAATCAATGAAACTTCAAAAGCAAAGGTTTTCAGGTGGCAAAAGAAAACCCTTTGAAAATCCACTAAAGAGGCTTAAAAAAAAAAAAAAATTTAATCACCATAAATCCCCATTAATCAGGGCGACCCTAGATCTGGGTTCTTCTTCCTCTAACACTCGGTCACCCTGTTGATGTCAGCAGGAGTCTGACATCGTTGTTTTCTCTTGTTCTATTTGATATCTTTCTAGCCTCGCTCTGATACCAACTTGGTGAACATGCAAGCAATATGGAAGAAGAAGAAGAAAAAGGAGAGAAGAAAAAAGAGAAGGAAAGAAGGGATAGTGAGTGAATCGTATGAGTAGAGTATACTCATACAATACCAACACCTTTATTAATACACCATAGTATGGGTATACAATACCCTTATGACATAAATACCCTTACAATATACAAGTCCCATAACCATAGAGTGCTTAGAGGGGTGAACTAGAGATAGGCTTAACCTTTGGCTTTTTCTGCTCATGAGACTTAAACCACATACTTGCTATTGGAAGATCATATGTCATTGTCAATTCTAGAATTACATCTCACCTCATTCCTTTCTCCATATCTATGTCCTCCATGAACTCTCACGTATCCTCTATCGGCTTCCCCTACATGCACATTTAAGTCTCCAGCTATAAACATTCTCCCACCTTCATGGATTCCTTGAATTAATCCATCCATGTTTTCCCAAAATCGGTTCTTAGTGATTCCATCTAATCCTATTTAAGATGCATATGCATTAATTATGTCAGTTATCTCTTTTCCTAAAACAAGTTTACTTAATATTATCTTATCACGTATATTTTTTATCTACAATTTTATCCTTTAGACGTTAATCTACTATTATTTCTACCCATGTATATTATTGACTTCTCCTATGTACCGAAGTTTATAGCCATAAATTTTCATAACTTTTTTTACTTTCCACTTAGTCTCTTGTAGATATGCCATATTAAATCTCCTTCTTTTCATTGTATCTACTAAATGTGTTTATTATTCCACTTTTATCGCACATGAGAAAAATACATTGTTGCACAAGTTTTGTATTTTAGATTTTGCTGAATACAATTTAACTGATGCAAAACAATAGAGAAGATGCTCAAATTGATGTACAATATACCTAAGAGCCTCAAATAATGATCAATTTTTAAAATTTCAGAAGCAAATAAATCAAGAATTGAGTTTAGAACAAACACAAGTACCACTAAATTTTAGAAATCAGACAATAGAATGATAAAATAGAGATTACAAGAAATTAGAATGAGAAAATAGAATAAAATAGATGAAAAGAACCCAAAAGGGTATTTCTATAATTTTAGACTAAAAATCTGAAAATTATCAAAATAACTTTCCGATGCGTTAGAAAATTCTGAAAATTTTACTGAGTTTTTGACATGTATAGAGGCTCTACATTTAAAATTTCATGGTATTTAAACAAATTTTTCTAATACAAATCATGAAATTTCATAAAATAGAAGGTTCTTTCATAGAGGTTTTAATGAAAACCATAAGGGAATCTTTGAAACTAGGAGGGAATCAAAGGGAAAAGAGAAAGAGAAGAAGATACTAAGAGAATGATAAGATGATGTAGACATCCAACCTGAAGTGGGGCCTGCGTAACATATGGGTGTGACCCACAAGTGTGATCCTTGTGGTAGCCAAGTGAGGGACATATGGAGCATCTTGGAGCTAGTCTAATTAGTATTTTATTAGATTTTATGTTAGGATTATCTTTTTTTTGTGTTAAGTTTATTTTAGAGCCCTTATGTAATTAAGAATCTTTAAATCAAAGTGGTAATCCCATCACTTTTCTTTAGACCATATTTTAAGAGGTCAAAACTCATCTGTTTGGGTTGATTTTGGTGTCATTTGAAAGGTTATTTAGTTATCTTTCCAACGAGACTAAAATCTTGAGAATCCGATGTGATTTGGGAGAGTTATAGCCAAAATAGTAAGAGGTATCACTTAAAAATGGGATTTAGTTATTTTAGAGTTTTATTTTTTTAGGAAATCTAATTAGAATGGGATTTGGAAAGATTGACATATAAAATCTATATATATATATGCTTGCAACCCACAATTTTATTAGTGGAAACTGATGAATAAAGAATTTTCTTTCTTTCTAGCTCTTAGCTAGTGTGTTTTTCTTTAGTGAAGTCTAAAAACCATGAGTGGTTTTCCCCAAAGGTGGATTCCTTGGATTTATTCAAGCTTGGTGGAAGTCAAAATCCCCTGTTTTGGGTTTGGAAAAACTTCAAATCAGGTTTTTATCTTTTCTTTAATTTGAAGTGTGTTCTTGCTTTCGCTACTTTATTTGGCTTTTATTTGAGATTCTTGGCTATCATTCTATATCAACTTTGGTATCATCTCTTTTGTGCTGCATCAGGGGGTATTGATGAAAGAGCATATTTTGTAAACAAAAAGAAGCTGGAAGATCATGGTTAAAGTCTAGACCATAGGATCAACTTTATAATAAGGCTCAAAAGGCCCTAGTCATTGGGTAATTTTAGGGATGGGTATAATCATGTAATAAGGATGAAACAACCAAGGGTTTTTTGGGGATTTTAATCTTGAGGGTAATAATGTAATTTGGATAAAAAAGGCCAAGGGTAGTTAGGGTAAGACATGGTTGGATGACAACCCATAATTTTGGCCATTTTGGGGCTTGTTAAAGTCACCCGAATGGGACCCACAATGTGCTAGTCATACAGTTAGAGTTTGTACTATTAATGAGTCTTTAGAAGTCAAAGTTGTGGGGCTCAATAGTCCTAGCCGACAACCTTACAAATTTAGAGCTTTAGGAGTTTTTTTTTTTTTAAATAGGATTCTTATATTTTAGAAGTTTTCTTTTGTAGGAAGTTTGTTTTAAAAAAGAGTCCTAGAATCTAGGTATTTTATTAGATTAAGATTCTTTTTAACAACCCATGTAAGCCTCTATAAAAGGTCACACGACTTACAAAAAGAATGAGTGAATTATGAATTAAAAATCTAAATTTGGAAGTGGTTTCCCTAATATCTTCTCCTCTTTGGAGGTGTGGTATCCCCTTTTTATCTCTTCTCTCCCTCATCACGACAATTCCTTTATCCGTCTCCTTTCTTCTTCAATCTTCTTCTAGTGTTGCTGAGCAGAGTTCAGAGAATAGACTAGCTACATGCTATAGCTTATTGGAGTTTTTTTAAGACTCAACAACAGGATCTAACTTCAGATAGTTAGAACTTTAAATAACCAGTGATTTAAACCACCATCCTACATCAGGTATGCTTCAACACACCCTAAGGTTCCATATATGATGGTGAAATATAATCTTGATTTGTGGGCAACATTCTCAAATCCCCAACAACATTTGAGGTCGAGTACCAAATTGATGAGAATGAGACTCTCGATCAACAAAGACCTTGTGAGGATGTGGGGCATGAATTGCCCCCTTTTATTTGACCATTCGGTTGGAGTTGAGGAGGATAGACGCTTAGTTGACTGTGATTCTTCATAGGATGTAAGGTAGAATTGTGCTTTGGCTTGTAAGGAACAAGAAGCTGAAGCTATTGCCGATGAAGGGGTCTTCCAAGAAGGGCTTCCCCAGGAGGAGTCTCAAAAATCCGAACAAGCTGAGCAAACGCAGTCTAAATCCATTTCCCCATGTATGACATGTGGTTCCAATCATTCCATAAAATTGCATCTATTCCTTTCTATACTCCCTCTCCCACAGGTTTTGCTTAGGTTCCTCTATCTATAGGAATGATGGAATGCCATATTGCGGAAGGGGTGACGACTGTTAATGCCTAAGTGAAAGTTGGTCTGTGTGAATGGAGAATGGAGGAAGTTGGGTGCCGTTGTATACATGGGAAGGATGTGGATGGGATGATTGATAAGATGGGTTTTATAGTTCAGGATTGAGAAGAAAAATCGGTAAAATTGTTTGAATTTTTGGCAGAGGAGGGTTGTTGAGGTGAAGTCTTGAGGGGTTTAAGAGGAGAACACGAATTGAAGAAAATAGAATGAGAGATGAAGGACAAAACTATTGGTAGGGGTGAGGAGAAGTGCAAAAGGTCAGGAAGGGGTTTTTCTATTGTAGTTAAACAATAAAGATTATGACTTGGAATGTAAGAGGGTTGGGGGTTTATAAAAAGAGGAGGAAGGTTCATGAATGCTTTGAGAAATGTGGTCCAAATATTGTGGTTCTATAGGAAACCAAAAAAGAAGTGATTTCTTTTAGCATTTGTAGATGGATAGTGGGTATGGACTAAAAAGCTTTCGGAGTGGCTTATTATCCCGATAGTGGGGTCTGTTGGGGGTATTCTTTGTGCTTGGAATCCGGTTAGTGTATCTAAAGTGGCGGAGGTGGTAGGGAGCTTCTTAATCTCAATCATATTTACAGATATCTTGTTGGGAGTATCTTAGATGTTGTCTAGAGTTTATGGACCTGATTCTTCCAATTAGTTGGAGTTTTGGAATGAACTCTATGGAGTGAGAGATGGGTGGCATGGACCATGGATCACTAGAGGGGATTTCAATGTTATCAGATTTTCCTATGAGAAAAACTCAGGAGGGACTATCACAAGAAAGTATGAGATATTTTGACGAGTTTGTGAGAAGGGAGGTCTTCGGGATAGTTCCTTATCCAACGCTAAATTCACATGGACAAATGGGCAAGAGCAACCCTCATTATGTTAGCTAGATAGATTTCTTGTTACAGGGGATTGGGAGGACTTCTACCCTCATTACTACCAAGAAGCCCTTCCTAGGTTGACATCAAATCACTGGCCTATTATTCTAAACACTACTAAGAAGTGCTATGGCCCCAAGTCCTTTTGTTTTGAAAATATGTGGACTATGCATCCAGCTTTCAAAGGATTGGTAGATGAGTGGTGGATGGAATGCCCTATTGGAAGATGGGGTGGTTCTGTTTCATGAAAAAACTCCATTATGTAAAGAGGAAGCTCAAGGACTGGAACAAAGAATAGAATTTGGTGTGAGCTTTAGGGTATTGATTTCTCCTTGGGGGAAGAGGAACGGGGAGTAGGGGTTAGTGAGAGAAGGAAAGAGCTTTTGATGGAAATGGAAAGATTGTTAGGAGCTGGAGATATATTCTAGCATCAGAAGGAAAAAAAGTAAATGGCTAAGAGAACGTGATGAAAATACATAGTTTTTTCATAAGATGGCTAATGGTAGGAAGAGGGGAAATTTAATTCCCAGATTGTCTATGAATGACGAAGATGTGGAAGACTTTGAAGTTATTGTTGAGGAAGCTATAAGCTTATTCTCAAATTTGTACACTGAGGAGGCTGGGGGAGACCGGTCATTGGTCATTGTTAATCTATTTGGTTCTCCTATGACAAGGAATGTGATGAAGGGGGTTGAACATCATTCTCCGTTGAGGAAGTAAAGGATGCCATTTTTGGTATGGATAAGGATAAGTCTCCTAGGCTGGATGGATTTTCTATGTTGTTTTTTCAAGAGTGTTGGGAGATAGTCAAGGATGACATTATGAGGGTTTTTTTGTAAATTTTATGTGAGGGAAGATTAGCAAGGTTATAAAATCAACTTTTATTGTTCTTATTCTCAAAACGGGAGGAGCTTCTTAATTGGCGGATTATAGACCAATCAGTCTGGTGACTAGCTTGTATAAGATCATCTCTAACGTTCTATCGGTTTAGCTTAGAAAGATTATGGAAGAGGTTGTGTAAAGTACACAAAGTGCATTCATCAAAGGGAGGTAGATAAATGGACGAAATTTTGGTAGTGAATGAATATGTGGATGCTTGGAGGAAGGCTAAGGAAAATGGAGTAGTTTACAAACTTGACTTGGAAAAGGCATATTACATAAGTGACTAGGATTTCCTGTTTTAGGTCTTAAAGATGAAAGGGTTTGGAAGAAGGTGGATTCGATGGATTAAAGGTTGTATCAAAGCTCCTTTCTACTCAATATTGTCGAATGGAATTTCGAAAGGATTCTTTAAGTATTCAACGGGTTTAAGGCAAGGTGACCCTCTCTCTTCTTTTCATTTTTCACTGGTGGCTGATGGGCTTAGTGTCATTCTTAGGAGAGTGGAGAATACTAGTCTGGTGGAAGGATTTCAAGTGGGGGATGATAGGGTTATGATTTCTCACCTATAGTTTGCTGATGATACAATTCTTATTCTCAAGGTTGATGGGGAGATGCGTGGAAATTTTTTAAATTATCTTAGGCTTGAAAATTAACCTAGCTAAGTCGTGCTTGACTTGGTTGGAATCCATGTGGAGGAAAATGAGACCCTGGAATTAGCTAATGTGATTAGGTGCAGGGTTATTACTTGGCCTCTTACGTACTGGGTCTTCCTCTTGTAGGCCATCCCAAATCTATTTCTTTTCGGAATCTGGTGGTTGGGAAAGTGTCTAAGAAGTTAGCATGGTGGAAGAGATCCTATATATCCTTGGGGAGTCGAATCGCATTGATAAAGGGCGGCTTCAGCTAATTTCCTGGTGTATTATATGTCTATGTTTAAAATGCCTTAAAAAGGTGGAGAAGAGAATTGGGAAACTTCAAAGAGATTTTCTTTGGAAAGGAAATGGGGAGAAGAAAGATCATCTTGTAGCTTGGAGTGAGGTCATTCGGACAAAAGAGTATGGTGGGTTGGGGATAGGGAGAGTGAAGGAAAAGAATTTGGCGTTATTGGAGAAGTGGTTATGGAGATTTGCGGTAGAGTAGGATAATGATGCAACATGCATATAGGATAGTGGGTGTGTGCACAGGAGATAAAAATAAAATTACTTAAGTAATGAAGAAAAATAAGCAAGATTCATACTTGCAAGTTCACATGCTAAATCAAGTGATTCTTAAGTTATATTCATATGCATTAAGGAAGTTAAGGTTTACAAAATAATGAACAAATAAAGTCCTAGACAATTATTTAAACTTTCAAACTAATTTAGGGAATAAAAGAAAATAGGGTTGCTGCTCACAAATTCTGATGTTAGAAAATACTATGAAAAGTGTCCAATTCAAGGTAAAATTGAAAGAAACCAACAAATAGATGAAGAATTTGCTAGGGGAAACAGTTAGGGTGCTGTCTAGATGTGATTGGGTTTATAAAATAGGTTTAAGGTGCAGAAAATCCACTCAGAAAAGAGCAGATCAGCCCCCTTAGCATATGCCATACAACCAGATAAATCCCTACTCTATAGGAATAGGATTCGAATGAGCAACCATAAAGAAGGGATATCACCTGAATGTTGTGAACTCAGCAATCTAGTATACTCCCTGTATATGGCCCTTGTGAATATTCAACTCTAACAAACCGGAACAAAGCATATTTGAAGGATCTGAAGATTCTGATGTCAAATAGATGATGCTGCCAGCCTCTAGTAACCCAGGTTTGGAGTTTTCGAATGAGGGGATTTTTCTGATGCTGGATACGTGCTAGTGGATCACCCAGGGGTCTTTTGTACCCTAGAAAAGTCGATTCAAAAAAAGCTTTGTTAATGTGAGTTCAGTAGCCAATCTACTCCAAATTGTTTCAGACTGGTATTCATGCCTGGTGCTGATGTGTACCCTGAAATCTGGTTGCAAAACAGCAAACCACTACTGTGGACTGCTACTATAGTTGTCGCTCAGCAAAGAGGAAGCCCTGGGAGGTGTTGTTTCATCCAAAATCTCAAAACCCAAAGTGTAATGATCAATCTTTTGCCGTAACTGCAGTTTCAGCGCAGTAACTTCAATAAAAATAAGCAAACAAGAAGGAGAAAGAAAGAGATTGGGGACCTTTAACCCAAGGGGAGAGAGTGGTTTCTACCACCAGCGTTAAACTAGGTGGGGGCCTAGTCCCATTACAGGGTTTTAAGTCTCCATCCTGCGAGCACAAGGAAGAAGGAGAAGAAGAGCCGTTAGCTTAAAAATAGACAAAATTTATTGCATGGGAAATAAGCTTGGTCGTGGGCTTTATAAATAGAGTCCCATGGCTAGGGTTGTTTACATAAAATAGAAAGTAGACTAAAACAACCCCATGTCTCAAACCCCAAACTAAAAATAATAACGGAAATACCCTAAACAAATCACTAAAGACTAAAGTAGCCTCACAAACATGTGTCTCCCTCCAACAAGAGACATAAAAACATAAAAATAATAAAGGAAAGACTTTAGTGGAACCACAACATGGGTCCCATTCTCCTGCGCATCTTCTGGTAGACCTGGAACTCACACCTAGACTCGATGTCCTCATCAGATTGTGTATGGAATTTTATCATTTGTAGCAAATAATGGATTGAAGTGAACAGGTGTGATTGCATTCTCTTATATGGAAACACATTATAAACCTTGGCCCTTTATTTTACCCACATACTCGATTTTCTTTAGGAAATGGTAGAAATATCTACTTTTGGAAAGATCATTGGTGGGGTGTTACACCTAGACTAATGATCCAACTTAATGAACCAAAAATCCAAGGTAGCTTTACTTGCAAGTATACAATTGTTGTAGTACTGAACAAGGTCGAATCCACAGGGATTGACTTGTGCAATAAAAACAAAGATTACAATAAAAGAGAGA
>JAOXJP010233659.1:0-10281 GCA_025762735.1 Platanus orientalis | reverse complement strand
TATATATATATATATATATATAAAATAAACAAAATGCCCAAAAGGGCTACATCTGATGCTCTAAGGGAAACTGGCATGAAAATACATGCAATAAGATAACCAAAAGGGATCTAACAAGTAGAGCCCCTAGTGGGCATGAGCAACAACAAAAAAGGCAAAATAACTCAGAGTCACTGCTCGCAGCAGTAGGTACTCTCTCAAACTGATCGTCCTCCTCCTCCTCCTCCTCATCATCATCATCGTAATCCTCATCTCCATCATCGCCCTCATCATCATCATCATCATCTTCCGCATCATTCTCATCTCCCTCAACAATAGTAGGATCAACAACATCAACATCCTAGGCTCCCTCTTCTTTAGTAACCCCTGCACTAGGGGCAAGTGGGGCCTTATTGTCAAACTGAGGATCTGCTCAGAGCTATGGTGACTGAACCTCGAAACTTGGCCTCAGAATCTGACCCACTCATGGATCCCAAGAGTATGGGATACTCCGGGTGGTTAGCGTTGTAGCACACCACGAGGTGCTTCTGGTTGGAAGCTAAAGTCTTCTAGTTCTTCCAGACTTTGGTCACCTTCCTGACCAGAGTGTGGAGAAGGCTCACTACAGAGGTACGTATAGTGGTCTTATGAGCACAATATGGTCCAGCTATGAGGCCTGTGTCCTCAATCAGGCCTATCTTCCTAAGTGTGCCATGCCTGACGGCCTTGCCAGCCTTACGACCCTGAGGTACCACCTTGAAGGGTACCTTCACTACCTGTAGTAGTTGGGTGACAATGGTGGGGTAGGGTAGGCTCCCAGTAGAGTGTGTAGCCTCATGAGCCCTGATCATAGTGTGTTGCAAAATGGCTGGGTGGTCGATCTATTCATTGTTGAGGATCCCGTCAATGAGGCAGGCTGTGTCATCTATCAACACACTGGTATTTGTGGTAGGAAGTATGTTGTAGGTGAATATCCAGTGTAGAACCTGGACAACCGGTCTACATAGCTTGTGGGGAAGTTGGTTGAGCCAGTTGACGAACTTCCCACAGAGTTTCTGAATCATGCCACCTTTATACTCTAATGTGAGCCGGTGAATGGGATAAGCGATAGGAGTGGTAGGACGTGGTACCCCAAAAAGCTTCGTCAGAATCGTGGGGCTAACCTTAACTGGGGTGTTGGATATCATGGTCTAAAATGAGAGTTCCTCATTGTTGATGTAAAAAATGTTCACATAGAACAAGCGAACAAGCTCCTTCTGGATGGGCCCATACACAAAGATGAAGGGCATCCATCGTCCTCCTTCAAGCCTTTCAATCAACATAGCCATACCGAGAGTCTCGACATTGACATATCGCTTCGTGATTATGGAACGGCGTAAGATGTGATTGTATCGCTTGAGGCTCGTGGCATCTTTGCAGGGAGAATATGAAGCGGAAGGCTTCTTTGATCTCTACCGGGGAGGTGATTGAGTCACCGGTCTCTTCTTGGGTTTACGAGGAGGGTCAGATGAGGATCTTCCCTTAGATGCAGGCATTCTCATGCGTGGAGGCATGATTTTGAGGTAGAAAATGTAGATCTAAAGAGAGAAACCTCAAAAATCTCAAGGGGAAGCTCTGGGGAGAAGAAACGAGCAATTTAATGATGAAAATGAGAGAAAACAAACCATCTGCTCATTTTTAAATCACATGCAAAATACTAGAAAAAAATGCCCCCCAAATCGATTACAGTTTTCACAATCTGTTTGGAGTGAAATCGATTACAAACTGCGCAATCGATTTGGAATGTGGTTTTTTGAAATTTTCTCTTCATTTTTGAGGTGAACTACCTCAACTCAGTACCACATACCACTCCATGCATGCATAACTCCATGGCCCTTTCCCCAATGCACCACGACCTTGGGAGAATCTCGCAAGATTCCCCTAGATGGTGCACAGGCCAATAACACTCTGAAGATACTCAAACTACTTGAAATCAAGGGGTTTGGTTAGAATGTCAGCTAATTGGTCTTCGGTCTTGACATAGTCCAATGATACAACATTTTCTTCCACTAATTGATGAATACAGTAGTGTCTTATGTCAATGTGCTTTGTCCTAGAATGTTGGACGGGATTTTTGGAAATGTCAATAACACTTTTGTTATCTACGAATAAGCTTATAGTGACTTGCTCCAACTCGTAATCGCTAAGCATTTTCTTTATCCACAATAGTTGGGTGCATCCAGCTTCTTCGGGCTCACCTGCGGGCTGCCCCTTACTTAGGTGCCACTTAGCATATAAGGAATGACCAAATTAGTCCAAAATTCAAAAACAAATTCGTAAATAAAATCAAAATAATTTTTTTTACACACCTTAAGTTTAATAGGTTTGGCTAAAGGCCCAGATGATTGAGTAGCCCACTACTCGGCATAGTCTCTGTCAAAGACCATAAACCTTGCAACATCTTCCCTGACCTCTCCATAGCCAACATGACCCTCTATCTTTATAACATAAGGAGGTGGACCTGGGACCACAAAATCCTCTACTCCTTCCTCCACTTACCTCTAGCACCTCTCCCTGAGGCACCACTCAATCTCACTAGGTGCAATCAACACCACCCTCCGTCGAGTCCAAGTCTAGGCCAACTCCTGGCTAGTAGCTGCTTCCCCTTAAATGGCCCAATGGGTCCAAGGGTGTCAGTTAACGTACACATAACCACATTTCAAGTTAGTGTAAGTAAACTGGAAATAAATTTAGGAAGTCAAATTAAAAAATTCAAACTTTACTAACTTGAGAGGTAGTCAAGGAATCCAATTCTCGCCTGAAGATGAAGATGGGCTTCCATTTTATTATGGTATGTGTGGGAGGTGGGCCACCTATCCATATAGGGAAAGGGAACTGCTCCAGACACTTCTTCTTAGGAGCCAATGGTGTGAGTCTCTGATAATACCAAACCTACATCATTAAAAAAAGGATAAAAGAATTAAACAAATCTAAATGAAAACAATTAAGTAATTGACTTACCTCCCATAAGAAGTGAAGGTTGAGAAATACTTGTGGACCCTTCCCCTTGGCAATCTCGCCCATGTTCGTGTACATCCACCCTAGGGCAGACCTCCCCCAGTAGTAGGACCTCACCTTGCTCAAGTCCTTAAGGGTTGGTAGCAAGTGGAAGTACATCCAGTCACTCTTTCTACTGAAGATGGAGTAGGTGAACATGAAAATCAAGAAGACCCTCATAGTATAATCTCCCCCATCAGAAAGTGAAAAGTGCTGATCACGGGCGACCACCATTTTGCTAGGGCCATTAGCAGTCTTTTGTCTGCTTTCAACAAAGGCAGACTGATTAATGGCCTGAATCTCAACTCTTTCACCTTGTCTTGGGCCTTCGGGCATAAACGCTTCCACATATTTTGGACTTTGGACCAAGACCCATGCCCCTAAACATGATTTTGAGCCTGCATGCATAATAAGTAATAAACATGTTAACAAAATAAAATAAAATAAATGAAGCAACATAAAAAAAGGAGTAAAATTTTATCTCAGGCTCACGCTTGAATTTACATCCAATGCCTAAATTTAAGTCTAACACCTAAATTTGCATCCATCGCTTGAAATTGCATTTGACGCCTGAAATCCTTCCCAACCCCTGAATTTAAAATATTTTAAAATTCATGCGTCACACCTATAATTTCGGACAATGAGCTTTTCAGGCATCTAAGTGGCCAAATCCCAAAGATTCTTATCAAAACTTGTCAAAAATAATTTCTTAAATGATGAATGCATACAAAAATGCATAAATAATTTATCAAAAATTGAAATTCCACAAACTTTATTTTCAAAAAACATCAAGGAGTTTTAAATAAACAAAAAATTGTAAAAACTTCTTCAAACTCTAAAGAACTCATCTAAAACTTGATGAAATGTATATATACATTGAAAGAAGCATTCAAATATAAAAAATAAATCAAAACTCACTGTGTCTGAGACCGGTTTTCTCCATAATGCATTCTCTTAAGAAGAGATGAGAGGAAAATGTTGGGAAGATTCACTTTGACTCATCCTTATCTATTGAATTTGAAAAAAGTTTGAAGTATTTGAGGGTTAATCTCCAAAGGTCTCCCAAAATTACAACTATTATATTGCTTAGAAGGAATGAAAAAGACAGAAAATGGCTCGCGGGCCTTTTAAAATTTGTAACTGCTCTCAACACCTGAACGTGCCCCCAACACCCAAAATTTTAATTGAATTGAAATTCAAGTGTTGAGGTTAAATTAAGGTGTTAGGCCAAATTTTTTTCCCAAATTGAGTTTTAACTGCAAAATCACTTGTTTAATACTATTTTATGTTTGTTTAGCAGACATTGACCACAAACCTATATGCTTCGAGTCATACTTCACCACTACTGCGAATTTTGTGAATGCCCTTATTGCCTTTCCCCCTAAAGAATGGGAAGTTTGGGTAGACCAAAGCTGGCATGGAGATACCTTAACACTAGCCCATATTAACTTGGATTGGCCACTTTTAGATGCATCTATTTCATTTTGGGATCCATCATCCATGGTTTTCCGCTTTGAAGAACATAAGCTTTCACCAACTATCGAAGATTTGGAGTCATTCCTGGGTTGGAAACATTGCCATAAGATGGGTGCAGTGTTCCTAGTCCACAAACCTAGCTATTTCAAAGACCTTCATTCTATACTTGGCATCTTAAAAGCTTTCTTTCACAAAGAGGCTTCAGGAGAGTATCTACATTGTCCTTTCAATCTCCTTCTTGAAAGAGGTTAGAAGAAGGTTGGGGATTTCATAGACCCAACCAAGTTCAGAGCATTCACTTTAGGTGTCTTGGGACAACTCCTATTATCCCATAGCCATCATTACATCAGTGGTTTTCTTTGCGATGTTCTAGGGAAACACTTGTAGAAGAAGACCTTGGCACCTATGGTTATGGCAGAGACCATCACTAGTCTCTCCTATTGTTCCAAACATCGAGGGGGTCGATTATATGGCTGCCAAGCTTTCTTACAGACTTGGCTTCATGAGCACGTGACTACCCTGTCATCATTTCCCATGTATCTTTCTAGCTTCTTAGCCCCTATGCATTCTCATGTCAACAACCGACCTCTTCCAGTCAAGGCTACAACAACTGATTATCAGAGTTTACTATCCAATGTGCTCCCTAAACATATTACTTGGCTGGTTAAGTGGTACAAAGCACATTATCCACATCTTTTTGTAAGAAGACGCACTTATATGATCATCACTGGACTATACTAGAGCACTCCTTATATACCTATACGGGTCCTTCATTAGTTCACCCTCTAATAAGATTTCTTTAACTTTCCTACAGTATATCAAGACATTCATGAGATAAACTATCATATAGGTACATAAGCCGAGTTATCAAGACATTCATGACCACATCTTTGTTCTCATTTGATTGCACAGGTTTTACATCAATCATGATATATATGCTTATATCATTCATAAAATTTGCTCGTGGCCTTACATCAGTCCTGATATGTAGACGGATTGATCTACAACATTTCCCTTGTCCCAATTAGGTAAGTGTCATATTTTATGGGACTCACGAAGAGATTTTGGGGAGCTCTCTCTATAAAAGATATGGACCTTGGAAGGTCAGTGCTACGTACCATTTATCCATCATGCAATGATACGCGTCTCTCTCCGAATGCTAGGGTGGGATCCTATAAGATTGGTTGTTATGCCTTGCCCAGGTAATAACAACCCAATCATCATTGCTATAGTAGGTATAACACAATGTTTGAAAGTGGATGCAACATGTGCTTATGTCCCAATAAGCTAATGTTATGGGGGGTCGGTGCTAATAGGTCGATCTATTGAGCGGTGACCATCAGGACTAACATAGAAATGTTGTTGCACTCTTTCCCAAGAAGCTATGGGGGTGATGAATAACCCATGCTATGATGATGCTACTTAATCTTGATAGAGGTTTTGACTATGGCTAGAAGTTAGCATTTTATAGACTTGATGGATCAAAGTGTGGCATTGCTTGTGTCCTAGGTTAAGTGAATGTCATGGGGTGGCTAGATAGTTACTAGACAAAGAGTGGGTGGTGTAAAGGGTAAGCCGTTCAATAGGGTGGGCTGGGTGTACCAATGATTGAACTGTAGGAGACTTTAGTTGGACATATAGAGAAATGTTGTTGCGCTCTTTTCTGAGAAGTTGTGGGGGGTTTTCTCACAAGTAACCTATTACTGTGATGGCAGATTCCTGAGACATGCTAGTAATCTGTACTGTGGCTTTAGGAATTACACAGACTTTATGGAGCAAATTGTGATGCATGCTTATGTCTTAATAAATAGACATCATAGGTGAGTCATACCTTACAGTTGTCTTATCTTTGACATAAGGTAAGTAAAGGACCAATTGGGACTGGAGATGTCGTTGCGCTCTCTTCGAAAGCTGTGGAGGTTATGACAAGAGGGAACCTATTGCTATGTATTATAAATGACTCCCTAATAGTATTAATGCCAAGATAATGTAGACTATGAATTGATGTGCAACATCCACTTATGTCCAAATAAATGAATGTTGCGAGGCAATTTGTCTGCACCAGGGATTGCTAGTTGGGGCTATGTCAGGAGATTTTTTAGGCTTACTTCGAAAGCCATGGAGATCTTAAGAGATTGGTGCTACGTACCTGTTTCAACCATTCAATCTACAAACATGATTGACATAATACGTAGTTTATGATGTGATGACACCTACCTACATCCGAATATGTGGTTCTTTGTGTGGGCCTTTCTTCAAAGTCGTGTACCGACTCATCTTAGTGAACCTGCGCAGCCTGGTGGGGGTATATCAAGAGGTTTTTAGGCTTGCTCTAAAATCCATGGAGATCTTGAGAGATCAATGCTATGTACTTGTTTCAACTGATTTCCATAGACGGTTGGTATGGTATATAGGCTATGGAATGAAGACAACATTTATCTATACCCTAGTAGACAATTAATTATGTCAAAGGTTGCGGCCATTTCTTGTGAGGCCAGAGCGTAGAGTCTTCACCGAACCTATTGTAGCCTGAGCGAGGCATGTCAGTAGGTTTTTGGGCATACTCCAAAACCCATGGAGATCTTGAGAGATCAATGCAACGTGCCTATTTCAACCCCATGCAATTTGCAAACATGTTTGGCATAATACGTAGGCTATGGAATGATGTATGACATTTATCTATACCCAATTAAGCGATCTACTATGCTAAAGATTGTGACGATTTCTTGTGAGGCAAGATGTAGGGTCCTCATCGAACCTGTTGTGGCCTGAAATTTGAGAGTGTCAGGAAATGAAAAACATAATTTTTGTTTGGATGAAAACATTGTCGTGATTGGAATTTTGCTGGAGATGAACTTATAGGGAGATGAAGCATCATCTTTGATGAAAGTTGCATTATGAAAAGAGATGACTGCACTTATAGGGAGATGAAGCCTCATATTGGAGGAAAGTTATTTTTGAAAAGAGATGACTGAACTTACAGGGAGATGATGCATCATCTTGGATGAAAGTTGTTGTTATGAAAGAGATTGAACTTACAAGGAGATGACGCATCATCTTTGATGAAAGTTACTTTTGAAAACAGATGACTGAACTTACAGGGAGATGATGCATCATTTTGGATGAAAGTGAAAGTCCAGTTTTAATCCTATAGGGGGGTGAATAGGATTTATAAAATTGCTTTTAATTAATCCCCACTTAAAATTCCAATTTAAAATTTTATGATAATTCTTGGAATTCAATGCACTTAAAGATATGCTTCAATTATTATAATCACAAGTGCAATGCAATGACGATTTATAATTTTAATCTTTCAATTAATTTAAGTTCCTAGTTAATTGTACTTATAAAAGATCATATAGGAAATGCCAAACATGCCATGTAAAGAAGAAGAGACTAGACAATTTACACATAACAAACAAACACACAATACAAGATTTATAGTGGTTTGGCACTCGGGCCTACATCCACTTTCAAAGCTCACTACCGAGCTAGCAAATTTTATTTAGATTGAAGTACAATTACAATCAATGTTAAAATTCTAAAACCAACTACTTGTAAAGGCAAGCTCTACTCCTAATGTCTCTAGCGGGAGCTATGTCAATTCCCGGTGTCTTCGACAGAAATGATCTATACCCGGTGTGTCCAATGGGTATGGTTTCCATTACTGGTGTC
This sequence comes from Platanus orientalis, assembly GCA_025762735.1. Classification (NCBI taxonomy): domain Eukaryota; kingdom Viridiplantae; phylum Streptophyta; class Magnoliopsida; order Proteales; family Platanaceae; genus Platanus; species Platanus orientalis. The sequence goes on along the minus strand of JAOXJP010233659.1, from coordinate 2,115 downwards.
TCTGATGGTAGTGTTATGGTTTACACCCAGTGTCTCTGGTAGGTGTGGTTACACCTAGTGTCTCCGATGGGTGCTAAGGTCTCAAAGTAAATTTGAAATCAATATAAATTACCTCACAAGGCTTGTGTATTGCTTGATGCACATGAAGGTGGTTGCTTTATTCAGATAGTTTGCAATAACTTCCGCCAAGCTCCCAAGAGATGCCTCCTTGCTTCTTGGAGCTTCAACCAAGGGTTTACTTGAGAGTAAACCCTCTACTTGCTTCCCTCTTCTTGATTTTCAAGTGTGGTGTGCTAGGGAAGTACTTTAATGGATCCTTGATCTTCAATAGATGGTTATAAATGGAGCTTTCTTGGTTGTTAGGAGGATTGAATGCCTTGCTTTCTCAAGAATCTATTCTCTCTGTGTTTGGAGTGTTCTTGTGTGTTAGAGTGCTCAATTGAGCCTCTCTTATACTTATAGAAGACGAGCATAGTTGTGCAGTCTTGATATGGTATCTCTCTTAAAGGTTAAAAAATCGTAGGCGTTGGATCTTATATATTTTTTGAAATTTTATGATATCTGATCGATCCGGCTATGTTAGATTGATTTGCACAGATTGATCTAGCATCCCCGATTTGATCCGGTGTCTTAGTCAGGGACATCTGAGCCTTGATAGATTGATCCGCTAAGTGTGGATTGATTCAACAACCCCCGGATCGAACTGGTTCCTCTATTTTTTAGCCATTTTTCCTTGATCTTACTCCCAAACACATGTGAACCAATATAGGTGGCATAGGTTGGTCCATCCAACCATATAACAATGTTTTGTAAAATTCCAATATTGATCTAAGAGTGGGGGTGAATAGAATATTTTTAAAATTCTTTTTAGATTACCCTAAGTTCAATTGTTTGTTTAATTAATTAATTTGTTCCCGGTGTTTGATTGCAATTGAATTATGCATATGAATATGAATATGTTCAATTCTATTGCATGTGAGGTTATATCAATATGTGCAATACTTGACAATATAAATGATAAATGTAGAGGCAAACCACAATGAATCATAATATACACAAGATGTATAGTGGTTCGGCACAACTGCCTACATACACTCTCAAAAGCACACCACCGAGCTATGTAATTTTTTAAGATTGAGAATATTACAATAAAGTCTAAATTCAATAAAAATTCTAGTCTACTTGACAAGCAAGCTACACCCGGTGTCTCCAGCAGGTGTGGTCTATGGTCTACTCTTTTGGTGTCTCCAACGGAAGAGCTAATGCTCTACACTACCGATGTCTCTGGTGGTAGTGCCAATTCTCTCAGTGTCTCCAGCGGGAGAAGTCTCAATAATGTGAATTTAAATTTTAAGGCAAGTTTTTACCTCTTTGATGGTTGGTGTTGCCTTTCACACAAGTTGGGGTTGCTCCTCCTTGAGCAAGATGTGACTATTGCCCCCCAAGGCTTCTTGGTTGGCTCCTCAAGCTAGTTGAGCTAATCTTGGTGGGTTACTCCTTGTTGAGTAATGCGTGACTATAGAACCCACTATCTTCTTCACAAGGATTTAGACAACCCTTAGATCCTTCCTCTTGATGATTGGTCTAGGTAAGAATAAAGAAAGAAACTAAAGAATGGTCTTTGGGTATAGATTTTCCTATATAGATTTGTAGAGAGATTTCCCAAGAGTTAGATAACCAAATCTCTCACTATTTTCCCAAAACAAGAGCAAGAGAGCTTAGATTTTGTTCATGACCATTACCTTGCTCATTTGGGGCTCAATCCTTTTATAACGGACGAAAATTACTTGTATCCATTAGATTAGAACATTCCCCAACGTTTAAATAACATGGGGCATTGATTTAAAATGAATCTTTAAAGAGCTGACAGTTAAATAGTGTTTTCGCCACTTTGTATCTATCATGGATCGATCTAAATGCAAAAAATACTCAAAACTTGCAATCTGAGAGTTGCTTGTTCGATCTTGTTGGGCATTTGCATCCTCTCAAGTATCATGTAGGCTATCCAAACTACCCATGATATAGCCTCCAATTAGGAATCACTGGTTGGTAGCTCAAAATAACTAACATAACAACTTAGAGAAATACAAACCCCTCAGGTCTAAGGACGAGTCT
>JAOXJP010233658.1:0-24321 GCA_025762735.1 Platanus orientalis | reverse complement strand
GAGGAAGGCCAAAATTGACCTAGGTGGAGGTAGTAAAGAGGGACATGGCAGCTTGTAATTTAACAACAGATAAGGCCTTAAACAGAGCAGAATGGCGGAACAGGATTTGTGTAGCCGACCCCAAATAATTGGGATAAGGCTCTTTGTTGTTGTTGTTATAATGAAAAACCAGAAAATCTTGTAAGAACTGTGACAATATTCCACCTTAGAATGGAATCTGAGCATGCCCTGCTGACATGAGTTTGGCATATTAAATCTTACTTGGAACATTTTCAATGCCATTAGCAGCCAAGACTATTATAAAAAATAGACAATAAGCCTCCTAGCTTTTTTTAAATTGCCAAGATAAAGTGAGAACTCAAGAGAAAATGCAGAATATTTCTATTATTTCTACAGCTTTACATCCCAATCTTTGAAATGGTAACAAAAGATAAGCAGGTGTCAACAAGAATATAATTTTGTGGCTTCACCATAAAGCTTATCATTATAACATGTAAAGGTCTTTGATTTCAAAGAATTCATCAAAACTCAGATGAAACAATCGTGATTTATCAAGAAAGTGAAAAAACACATTAGGTACATCCAGTTTTTAGGAATGGGAAATACAGGACAGCTAACCAAATTATGTATAATTACTAACATTCCCCATGAGCTTTGTTGTCCCAAGATCAGTGCAAACAATGAAATGCAGATCATATTACTCAGTACAATTCGGTAAGTATTTCTAGAACGTTTAAATGGTTGCATTAATAGAGAACAATTGGGTCATGCCATCAAAAGACATCTTAACTGTGCGGTCAATGACATCTCATAATAATACATAGGCAAGCATAAGAGCCTCACCTGAAAGACATTCCTCTCACCAACGATTGCTCCATTAACAAACTTGGTGTTATCACGCGTGATATTGGCCTGAGCAAATGCCATCCGATCAACGCCAGTGCCACTGAGGGTTGTTGGAGGTCCATCTGCACTGATTCCCCCATTTGGTAACTGACGCTGACCATTTGGAGAAATGTGACTGCTTTCATCACGTGTAGTAATCTCTTCCATCACCAGTCCATATGTGAATTTGCTTTGACGGGTAAAGCTCTGCAAGGTGCAAAATCAATTGGAATATAGCAGGGGAGCTACCTAAAGCATATAGCTTTCAAAACTGTTTGGGCAATGGAAGCATTACACCCTACCTCTGTGATATTGGCTTTGAAGCCTGCCCGATCAACCCATATAGGTGGAACTTCATCTACCCCAGGTCCAGCTGTGAAAACTGGACTCAGTTTCCGGCTGTTGAAGCAGCTTGTGCGGAAGGTACGGTTACGAGGATTGTAGACACCATCAAGATATGGATGTACATACTCAAGCTTGAAAGCTAGATCGTCCTGGACAAAAATAAAATAAAATTACATAAGCATGTTAATGAAACAAACTCTAAGTGGCATGCAAAAACACAAACTAAAGGTGTATAATACCTGAGGATTGAAGAAGTTGCTCGTGGTTACTGAACCAAGAATGGACCTATTCAGCCCATTGAGATTCCGATGCTCAAAGGAAACAGTTCCTGCAGGTTGGATTGAAGCCTGAAGAAGGGACATTCAGACATTATATATAATTAGTAAACATATGCATCTGTGAATACATTCAGATTTTTCATAACTAAAAGTATCAACGCAGAACATACATACCAGGGTGGGTCGACCTTGACGTCCAGGCACGATACTCCATTCCGTGCTGACTTCAGCCGTCTTTTGTTCAAGCTCCTTTAGCTTTATCTCAACTATGATCCCTCCTTCATTCTTTTCATCGGGTCGTGGGTTCACTTCAATATTAGAGAACAAAGCAAGAGAATTTATATTCCTGAGAGCTTGTTTCCCCGCTTCTATATTGAAGACATGACCTTGTCGAAGCTAATGACCCAATTAACAAATTCAGAATTTGCAAATAAATAGATACGGAGCATACAGATAAACCATCGCCGATTGAAACTGAACAAATTAAGGTAGAAGAAAAAACCTGTTACCTGTCTGGGCAATTCTCTCCTCACGACAGCGAGTTGGGTGTTCCCCTCACAGACATTCCCGAGCTTGTCTTGAAATTGTATAACCAATTGCGTAATATCTCCCTCCACCACCTCGCACACAACCTCCTTCGTATTCAAATTCCCGAAATTCACCACCTGCGCGCAGGCGTACCCTTCGTCGTGGTACCACTTCTGAACCCGGTCCCGAATCCTCTGCAGCAACCTCGCGCTCACCTTTCCCTGCTCCCTCAGCATCGACAAGACCTCCCTATAAACCGGGTTCGGCAACAAACACGGCCTCGCCCTATCAATCCTCCTCCTGTAATCCTTCTCCTGACTCCGAAAATACTCCATTTTCTCCTTATCGGTCATGTCGGGATCCATCTCGATTGGTTTCGACTGCGGCATCAACCCAACATTGATGCACCGGAATGTGTCAGCCGACTGCCAAGTGCTCTCCGTGAAGGATATCGTGACTCCCAGAGTTCCATCTGGCTTGGTCTTCCCTTCGAGATCGACCTTCTCGAACATCCCACATGTGGCCAGGGATTCGAGCTCCTTCTGAAGGTGGGCTTTAGTATAAATACCCCCAGGACGGAGGGAGACCATCTCGAAGAAGGAATCCTCGGTGCCGACGGTCATCCATCGCCGACGATCGAAGAATAGAATCTCCGATACCTTGTACTTCTTGAATCCACTAAGCTTGTTGAGCTGAACCACGATGTTGGCGGGAAGACCATGAGAGTCCCATTCCTGAGATTGAGATTCTTCCTCTTTAGCTATCGCCGACGGAGAGAATAACCTCGACCAGAAACCACCGTCACCGTCACCGCCATTCCAACCGCCCCCGCCGCCGCCATCACCACCGCCAGTGAAGTATCCGTTGCCGGTGCCGTTGCCATGGGCGGAGATAAGAGAAGGAATGGAGGAGAGGTGGAAGACGAGACCGGTGGCGGTTGTGGCGGCTAGGGCTTTGGTGAGAGAGGAGAGGGTCTTAGGTGCGCATTTTGAGGATTCTGGGTTTGGAGTGGAGGAGAGATCGCATTTGATTGCCGGGGAAGAGGAGGGCTGAGCTGCTGCAGTAGATGAGGTGGAGACGGTGGGGGTTGTTATGCGCTTGGAGCGAAGAGGAGGGCCGAGACCGGGGCTCAGGCTCAGCAGTTGGCCCGGAGCACAGAACGCCATTGTAGGTGGGAGAGGAGACTGGAGAGAGGGATAAGGGAATTGGGGGGAGAAATTGGGATTTAGGGAGGATGGGTGGAGTTTAATTTAATTCTAATAAGGTATTTCTGATCTGAGGTGGAAGGGTGACACCATAGGCTTAGAACCTCCCGACCGGAGTGTTGGTTGAACGAGACCATGGGCTCGAACCTCTGCCGAGCTGTGGATGGACGAGTCATACGAGTCATACTTCACAAATAACGACTCTTTTCTTTTATATATTTTTTTTCTGAAAAAAAACCTATTAGAAAAGTGAGAATCAACGGGCACTCAAACCCTGAGGGGAAAATCGTGGCCCAAATTGCTTTCGGGTTTTCTCTTCCTTTCCCTTCAATTTTGTCTCTTCCTTTCCCTTCTTGTATTTTGTCTTGCTTCATTTGTCAATTTTTTTTTTTTTTTTTTTTCCCTTAAACCTCTTTTGAATCTCTTTTGCAGGGCCAATTTTCTTTTCTTTGAACCCACAGAATACATTCAACAATGGAGAGAGTCTGAATTTCAAGAAGCTCGGATGTATAAACAAAAAAGAAAAGTGGAACAAAGCTAAGCAATAAGATACTGATTCCTTGCCATGGACAAAAGCCATCCAAGCAATAAATGGCCTCCAAAGCATGGATCAAAATTTCGATATCGGTCTTCTTTAATGGACCGGCCGATCCATTGTCAATCGCCCAGACAAAAGATTTCCCTAAAAATATTTTAAAAAAAGAAAAAAAATCAAAACACTATTTAGAGACTTCTTATTTAATTTTAAACCAGAGAATTATGTTTCTGAGTATGTTAGATGTATAATAGTCTAAGTATCTATTAGAACCATAAGGGAATCTAAAATATTGAATAGATAATTAACAAAAATGTAATTTTCATTTAATTATTTAAGCATAAAAACATTTTACATGTTCTAAATCAAGTATAAATATGATGAATTAATGATACAATACCAGAGAATATGAGATATCATCATCACCACTATGAAAGTCATAACAGATTAGGGGGAGGAGTAGAATCACATGACTAATGGCTATTGCAGTTGGGGTATTAATACTCAACCTCATATGTTTAGCTTTGGAGGTGACTCAAACTCTAATAATGATCAAAATTAAAGTTAAATATGAGGTCTCCAAAATTGAGTTCACTTCTTGATGATGATGAGGTTCTTTACATGTGAATGATGGAAGTTGATGCCATGTAAATGGGGGCTAAATCAACTGATCATAAGGTATGGAGTAGGGGTAATTCTAACTTTAACAGTGGCTATGTGTATCACTGTCACATGAAGGAGAACTCCCATGAACAAATAGCAAAATGGGCAAATGGGTTTGTTTTCGGCAATTTTTAACCCTTGGATTGCTCGCTACCGAATGAGATTGAATGATCTATGAGTTGGATTGTCAAATCCGACTCAATATTAGTCAAATCGGACAATCCTTGGGCGATCTTGGATAGAGGCCGATCCCATTTTAGATTCCGGATTGGTCCTAGGAAATCCCAATCAGATTTGGCCAATCCTAGGTTGAATCGGTCAATCTTTAGAACCCTACTCCAAAGGCCAAAAAGGAGGGCATATATATATATATATATATATATCATCTGTTGGATGACCAACCAAATGGATGGTCTAAATCAATGAATCAAGTGATTGGCATAGTTTATGACATTGGGGATAGATATAGCACATCTTGCCATAATTTGTTAGATATGGAAGATGAACCTATGTTAGTTGGTTCATTCTTAATTATTTCTTTAATAACTCGTTAGTGCCCTTATTTTGTAGGCTTTCATTCTAGTTATGTGAAATTTGAGGTGGCAATATTCAAAGTGCAACCAAGTTATATTACAATTTTTTTTTTTTTATCTCAATTTCTTTTCTTTCTTGTATAACTCTAACTCTGCCCTTCTCTTTAGCTATAAATGAAACAGCCCCATCCCTACTACTTGGGATCAGCTACTTGGTAATGTTCTATTGTTCCATACTTTGGGGTCAAATCCCCTATAAGATTATAAGCACCTATGTCTTTCTTCATTACTTCTATCCAAGTCAATTGTAGCCTTGTTGTCCTTGTATTGTCTCAAACTTGCATCATATCTTCTTCTTCTTCTTCTTCTTCTTTTATTGTTGTAGATATTAGTATTCATTGTACATGACTGAACTATCTTAGTTGATTCTCTCAGAACATCACCTATTGGTGCTACCATTAAGTTCTCACAAATGCATTTCTTTTCTATTATGTCATTTCTAGTCTTCTCACTCATCCATCTTAGCCATTTTCATTTTACCAGCTCGTTTTTTTGGGGGGGAGAGGGGGGTGGAGGGGTGGTGCTTATCACTTTTCAACGCTGATGTGTCCACCCCCTAGTGACATTCGCACGCATCAGTACGAACTTCATTCATACCTAATATTCTCGATCATTTTACATATTTTGTTTTTTTTCTTGGTTGTTCAATATTATACTCTATAAAACATAATTGGTTTGAAATTTGTCTCATAAAAGTTTTCTTTTATGTTTAATGATGTGTCAATTACACAACAATCTAAAAAACACCTTTCTACTTCATCCACTACACTCTAATTTTATAGATAATTTCTACTTCAATCTCTCTCTCCTTATGGATAATTGAAAAAAAAATCACTTTAGGGCATCTGCTGGTCATCTAACTATTCTTTCATTTTTCACTCCTAATTTTACTAAATTTGTACTCTATATATTATCTTTTAGTTCAATTTATCTTATAATATTTTGATTCTAAAACACCATCTACAACAGCTTGGCTATATCCATCTCTAGTTCATCAATCAAATTCTATCATTGGCAAGCAATATACACTATGGAATTTCCACTTGTTAATGTCTAGTCAATTCATAAATAACCAATGCAATGACATATGAGCTCAATGCTAACTCCTAATTATTCTACACTAGTTGTTGTTTCATTTTATATATCCTTAACTAAATCAACATATCTACTCGAAATCCCCTTTTCTTTTGTAAAACAAATCAAAGGATCTCTTATGTACCAAAGTATATGCTTTCCTAAGTCAATAAAGACCACACAAAGATCTTTCTTAATTTTTCTATTAGTAGATCATTAAGAAAATAACTTCAATTACCAATCTCACTGGCATAAATTTAAATTAGTTTTCTAATACTCTATGGTCATGTCTTATTTTATGTTTAATTACTCTTTCCCAAAGTTTCATTGTATGGCTTATAAGCTTCATCTCACAATAATTTGGTGCAACTTTAAATGTCTTCCATGTTTATGTAAATAGACATTGCAATACTTTTCATACACTCATTCAATTGAGCAACTTAATTAACCACAATAATTAAGCTGTTTTTTACTATGCGATTTCATATCTTAAACCAAATGCTATATGATCCTAAGTCCTTTATCATATTCAGCTTTTTCATTGCTTCTTGAACTTTATTTATTTATTTATGAGGATGCTTCTTGAACTTCAAAAATGCTTAATTCTATAAAAAAATATATGATCTCCAATCTCAATAAAAATATTGATTCTTCCTAAAGTAACATTATCTATGTGATCCTCATATGTTAATTTCAAAAATAATTGTTTTCATTTTTCTTTAGTTCCCTTATCATTCACTACAGTTTTTAGCTCTCCACTCTTAATGCATCTAACATTATTGAAGTGTTTACAATTTCACTCCCAATTATCTCTGCCTATATCTGTCTCATCATCCATACTACATAACTTATGAGAAAGGTCATTATACATCTTAAATATAGCATCAAATTGTTTTCTCAACTTTTTTTATAGCACATTTATTCCTTTTTAAAATTTCCATATTCAAAGTATTTTCCAAGCCTTATAATATAACGTCTTAATTTTAAAAGTTTTTTTTTTTTTAATTTAATCATTCTATCACCAACTGGATTGCTTTTACATTAAGAGAGTCTTACTTGCCAAAGTAATGTCAAAGTGTATAACACGGGTGCAACATGGATCAGGCTCAACTTGAAACCGACCCATGGGCAAGGACGGTTGGGCTTGAGTTTGAAAAATGCAAGCCAGAGTGGTTTGGGGATGAGTTGAGAACTTGGATAACCCAACCCAACCTCTAATATAGAATGGTGATGTATTAGTATGTATGGAGGTATACATACATTTCATAACCGTAAATCATGATACTATTATGTTTTAGTTTTATTAGAAGAATAACATTATCATGTTTCATATTCATTATTGTATTAAAGATTATTAATCATGGGTTTAATTTTTTTCCTTTCTCTTTCCTAGTCAAATAGGTTCGTAAATGTCTCAATCAAGAAGACATTTTAAAAGGCCTTGGAAGAAAAGAGATAAAGAACAAACTAATACAATAATTGTAATTCACAAGAAATTATAAGACAAATATCTTGATTCAATTAGAACCATTACTCTTTCTCAGAACACTTTCCTTGATAATAAGCATTTCAAGTACAATTTGATCTGTTACAAACTATAGACTACTAGCTACAACTACAGAATTACTAGGCTACATATTGATTAACTTACTATTACTCCTAAGATAATTAAATATGTTGGATGGTTGAAGATGATTTCTCTCATCTGTTTGTGTACAATTTATACTACCTTGACCAATTATGGTATGCCTTCTTTTCATGTTGCCACTCTGCCAGTTTTTCATTCACCGTCATTGTCCTGTTAATTGCCATTACTTAAGTTCATGCTAACTTCCTTTACATCTTCAATCTGGTCGTTGGTTGTATATCCAAGGTTCATCGTTCTCTTTTTTATTTTCTTGTCTCTTGGTCAACTGTCATTTCATGTTTAAAACCCACACTTCTAATTGTAATAGTTGAAACACGTATCAATGACTTGGCGTAGTTTGTAATATTTGTCTTTCTTGCCTTCATTGTTCTACATATCGTTTTATCATTGGCTGTATTTAAAATTAGTGGGATCCATGTGTTACCATTCTTCAAGCTGTTGTTATGTGATGACAAAGTGTCTCTGGTATTTATGGTGAATTATAAGCTGATACATGTTGTGTTCGGGGTTCAAATAAGTGTTCAGGTGTAAAAAAGAGGCACCAAATTCAAAAACACATTATGTGTCAATTAAGGGCATGCCTACATACACAGACAATCATTCTCCTTTTAAAAACAGGGTAAACAAAGATATAAACACTCTCTTACATATGCTAAAGGAAGCAAATGTTATACTCTCAATTTATCTACTCCCCCATGTTCTTATACACAGAGGCTGGCACATGTGGCAGGGGACATGGGCAAGTAGACAATTTGGGAATAGAACATTTATTCCCTATCCTTAAACTCCTGAACATAGCTTAAACCTGATCAAACCAATCGAACTGACTCAAATCCGATCTCTGCTATGACCCAAACATACAACTGGTTTAAAGGTTTAACCTACTGGTTCAATGACTTAACCCTAATTCAATTTACTCATTGGTTTGGGATCAGGCCAGTCCCCGGAACAATTGGTTTGTATGTGACATATATTACAGACTGACAGGTGATGTGTTTTTGAATTTGATGTCTCTTTTTGGGTGTTTATGTTTTTTTTTTGAAAATTTTTTAACCCTCTACATCCACGTGCAAATCTGTGATGCGGTCACATATGATTACTCCAATTTTTGCTCACAGAAGATTTTATCTCTATAAAATTTGTTGGGGGGAGATTTGAGAGGCTGAAATGTTCTAGTATTTGCCAAAACGGAACGAGGTGTCGCGGCATTAGAAGCCTAAAAATAGTGACTGCTACCGCCACAGCACCTCTCTTGTCTAAGCATTAAAAACCCTCGCTGCAACAGTTCTTGTATTACGCAGCGCCATGCTCCGCTTCGCAGTTAGACTTAGAACAGCGGCAACCACTGCCGCCCGGACCACCGGAGTCGGTCTCCCTTCTCTGAAATCTTCCATTATCGCTCCTTTTCCAGGAAGATTCTATGGAACAAACGCTCTAGATGCTGACCCCGTTTCCCTTCAGATGATCAACTACGCTCTTGGTCACGCGAGATCTCAGAAATCAGGTTCTCCTTCTTCTTCTTCTTCTTTTGGGTCCTTACTGATTTCCATGGTGCCAGCTTTTTGTTTCCTTAGCTAAAAATGTACGTGTTTTAATTGTATATGTAAATATACACAGATGAATCCTACGCACAGGGTCTCCTGGTTTTGGAGCAGTGCCTCTCTTCTAACTTACGCGAGGGGGCAGATATTTCAAACGAAAATGCAAGAGGAATGGTCCTTCTTGCCATGTCTACCTTGTTATCAGAAAGGTTTTTTTTTCTTTCTTTTTTTCTTATTCTAATAATTATTTGATGAAAGCATATGAACCCAATAAAAAAAAAGTCTTTAAATCAATCTTCCGTTGAATCACTAAGGCTAATAATGCTGTCAGTTTATCTTAACAGAGGAAATATTGACGAAGCGATAGAGAAACTGGAGAGAATTCAAGATTTGACTTGCTCTTCAATTTGTGTTAGAGGTTAATTGACATTTCCATCACTTCCCGTGTTTTTTTTAATCCAATGGGTCTTGTAATCTTGGATTACTAGATGGGTATTAACTATTCATGGGCTTGAACATCGTTGCAGTTGCTGCCATGGAAGGTCTGATTGGACTTTATTTAGAGAAGGGGCAGGTTCGTCGTCACAATTCTCCTGCTAGTGTTCTTCAAATACGGGGTGTTTATGATTTAAATTCATTGGGCAACCCTTCTCCCTATATAGGATGATACTTCATCAGTGCTCGCAGATCAGTGCTTGCAACTCTTGAGAGGAACCAAACCAGAAAATGGAAGTGGTCATGACTTTGGGACTCTGGAATCTCGGGCTAAAGCCCTTAAAGGATTAGTTGAGCTTGTGCTTGGAAACATCGAATCAGGTCAGAATGAAAACTCATTTTAACTCTTGCTTCGTTCACTCATTACTGATTGTTTTGTGTTTGTATAAATGACTGAGAGAGCTGCTTCTGGTTTACAGCACGGTTGTACTTTGGAGGATTCCAGGATGATAAAAGTTACTCCGGTAAGATGCTTTTATCGGTCATTGTGGAGGACATTATTGATTCTATTATGTATTGAACTATTGATGGACTCTGTCTGTAGGCAATGTTGCTCTCTCATATGGAGAATTCTTACATGCAACTGGGAATTTTTCATCGGCAAAGCAATTTTACCAGAAGGCAATTCAAGGGGTGTCTGAGACCCAAGCTTTTGCTGACCCATTTGCCTTGTCGGCTTGTAACATGCTACCAGAGGAAGTTCTTTTGGGGGCCACCTGTGCTTTAGGACAGCTTGAAGCCCATATGGGGTAAGCTTTTGGTTACTCGTGGGTTTTTTTATTTTTTTTATTTTTTGATGAATAAAAAGCTTTATCGATAAAGAAAGGGGATAAGGAATCCCTTCAAAAGAAAGGAAACAGAGCTACAAAGAAATAAGAGAAAGGAACCCCAGGGAACCAGCTCAACCCCAGCGAAATTACCCCATATTACAACCGATTATCCCATTCCAATCTCTTCTTAGATCTCAAGGTTGCAACAAAGAACCCTTACAACAGGATCCCCATAGAATAATTTTTTCTTTAGCACTTTTAAAAAGCTGATAAGAAGGCTCCACATACCCCTTAAATACTCCACTATTCCTTTCCAACCAAATTGACCAGCATACAGCCGCCGGGACCAGCCTCCAAATCAACTTACCTCTTGGACCAGGAGCCTTAGTCTTCCAAGCAAAAAGAAGAGGGGAAAGATTTGGCAGAGGGACCCATTGCAAACCAAACTCTTTAATCACTCCACACCAAACCTTCCAAGCAAAAGGACAATATATGTGGACATGCTTAATTGACTCCCTATCTCCATAACTTAGGCTGCATACATCACTGAGATACATAGCTTTCTTTTGTAATCTGTCAATCTTGGGGATCTTACCAAGGGTTGCTGTCCACATAGTGGACTGTATTTTAGGAGTGGGAGGGATCAGGCCATACCAAACTTCTTTCCAAGGGGATTGATGATCAATGGAGGTGTCCATCTACTGAACACATGATTTAACCTAAAACTTGCTGTCACTACTTGCCATCCATATTCTCCTGTCCATCTTGTTCGGGTCCACTTGGACCGTTTAAGAGGGACGCAATGTCCTCAATTTCCCAGCAGCCTCCTCAGGATAGGTTGCCACTTGCACAACAACTCGTGTATTGTTTTTTCCAGCTTTCTGTCTAGGCTTCTTATGTTTATGAGTCCTATGCTGTATTGTTTATCAGAAACTTTGGAGATGCAGAGGAGATACTGACAAGAGCATTAACAAAAGCTGAAGAGAATTTTGGTTTGTTACCTTAGCTGCAGTCATTAAATGAGAATTTTATATAATTTGTTTGGCATTATTTTTGGCTTTCCACTTAAGGTTGTTTTTGGTCTGTTATTTTTGTAATTTTGTAATTTTTTGATGGCATAGGGTCAAATCATCCAAAGGTTGGGGTCATCCTAACCTGCATAGCTCTCATGTTTCGGCATAAAGCAAAGCTGGAGCGCTCAAGTTCTCTTTTGATTCAAGAGGTTGGAATTGATACATGCATGCATTACCTATATTTCATAAAAAAATTTAAACCTTGTGTCTTATATGGAATTTATTTAGCCCAATTATTGCACGTAGTTCCGTGAAGTGATAGCTCGGAAACTTTATTTATTTATTTTTATAATGGCTCGGTCACTTGATGGGATTTGTTCTAGTTTTCTAACTGACAGTGATTGCTTGAATGCCTTTGAATTATGTTCTTGTTGTGTTTCTTTTTTTTGCTTCCCTATAAACTCTTTCATTGAGTTGGCTTAAGTTGACTATGGACTCTCTCCAATCAGCTCCGCTCATGTTATTAAACTGTTCATATGTATTGATATGCTTTATGTACATTCTTAATGCTTTAGTGGACATATCTTCTGTAGGGACTCTATAGGAGGGCAACGGATTTTCTAAAAGCTCCACTCTTGGAGACTGAAGGTATGGCATTCTTATAACTTAGACAGTTGTCTTTTATTTTTATTTTGACTTTTTATCTCTAATATTCTACCCAGTTGGAAATTGATTTGTCTGTTCCCATTGATACAGGTGCAGAAGTGAAGGTACATAGAAGAGAAATAACAGCCCTTGCAAAAGGTACAGCTGAACATCTAAAGGCTTTTCATCATACATTATGAACCAGTGGCTCTGAGTTACTATTTTTTTTACAGAGAGATACATGACCAATGTATCACTTACGTTCGGTCTTCACACTTGTTTTAAGTCTGTTCTATATCATAGGCATTCTACACCAATTTGTCAACTCTGATGATTCAATTGGTGGACCACCGCACCACTAGGATAACTATATCCAAGAATTGGATGATTCTAATCCATTTATATAGACTTCTTTCTTTTGTCTCTATTTCTTATTATTATCCTTCATTACTTTCTTCAAACAGTTACCTGGTCTTCTTGGTCATGGAGGATGAAACTCTTGTGCCAGATGGCACAACTGTCTAGTGGGTGTGAGTATGACCTTTTTGTTTTAGGCCCATCCAAGGATATGGCGTCTATTGTTACCACAGTCCAAATTAAGGTATATCTATGCCATGTAACCAGTATGGGGTGAATGAAAACTGGGAGTTCCACCAGTGACATTGAAATCAAACCCATTTAAGTAATAAAGATTTTCCTTTCATTTAAATGAGCAAGAGTTAGACATACTTGATCATGTTCAGTGCCTGACGAGGGACAACCTAAGTGTGAAGTGGCAATAATTAGCTAGTTAACTGACAACTTGAAATTTGAAAATGATGACAATTTTCAGTTTCTTGGGCTTCAATCTGTGTGTGTGTGTCTCCTAGTTTTGAAGCTTTTTTATTGCTGTTAAAACAACTCCGTACTGACATGGTCAACCAATTGCATGTTTTAAGGTGGCTATGCAGAAGCTCTGTGTGTGCAACAGAACAGAAAAGGGGAAGGAGAGCGAATGAGGAAATGGGCAGAAACCACGTGGAGAAATGGTCGGCTGTCACTTGCTGAAGCACTGGAGATCTCTGAGCCTTCTTCAAAGGTTCCAGTTGTTGATGCTCGAATAAGCAGAGTCCTGTAACTTCCCTTTGCCAAGATGCAGGGCTGAAAATATCTGAAGATAGTTCTGAAGCACCAGCATTTTGATGCATATTGGTAATCTTAAAAATCTATGGGATGTGCTATAAACATTAACAATACATTTTTTTTTTACTTTGTATGTCTTATTTATACATAAAATGTATTCATCAGTTCATGCCTTCATGCATATGTAATACAGTGGTTTTCGTTTAGATGGGTAACTGCTGGGTAATTCATTGCTAAGATTGAGAGTTTAGGGCCATCCTACTATTAATCTGGTGGCAACTGTGGATATAGACATACCATAATTTTTTTACCCACTGGAAGAACTATACTATCCACAATGCTATGTTATCAAAATCAGTATGCAAATTATCAACCCAAAAAAAGAAAAAGAAAAAGAAAAAGAAAATATGGAGCAGCTATTATGGAACAATAATGGCATTGATTATCCCAGCCATTCTATCAGAAAAGAGAAAATAATTTATCTTCTTTAGATGGCTACCTCTTCCAGAGAACTGGAGTGACCAATTTTAAGGCTTTCTTTATTTGCTTGCCTCTAAAGTTTCTTATTAAGTTGGCGTAGTCTGTATCAAAGAGGGTTAAGCGGCCAGTGGACGAGTAGTTGGTAAAAACAGAGGCAGGCTTTTTCGTCTTATCAAAGAAGCATTCTTTCTTGTTTTATCCGTTTGTTTGGATTCTAAAAGATGCCAATTCAATGACAGATGGTTTGGCCAAAAAGAGGATGCATAAATATTCAAGATTTATGGAAAGCATCATAAAATGCATATACTCGGTCTCTTTTTCCTATACTTCCCTTTTTCCTATCAATAAAATTCCTCGGTTATTCATAAAAAAATGGAGGTAGGCTTACCTCATGAGACCTCCATGGGAAATTAAATCATCTCCAGTCTGAATGGATAGGTACCATTCCATTACCAATCAATCTGTAACATGTGGCATGACAAAAGGTGTTTTAGTCAATATGAATGATTCAAAGGAGGGTAGTATAGTAATTTTATGATTGATAAGTACTTGTATATTTATTAATATATCCATTGTCAGACATAGTCCTCACACTGTAAACAAAGACTGGAGTGGTACCTGTCCATTGAGACTGGAGATGACGTGAACTCCCTCCATGGTGCTTCAAACAGCAAGAAACCACCATCCAAAGGCTACTGCCAATGTCCCCCACCTGGTCGAGGCAGATCAGAGGAGGTCCAGGGGTTGAATCCCCTAGGTTTACAAACAATGTGCATAGGCACTTGGTTGGATAACCCATCCTAGCATGGGTGGTAGTGGTTCCAGATTTCCACATACAAAGCACTCCCTTTTAATTTGTTGAAGTTTCCATTAAACTTTTAATCTATAATATGTATATGTGTCATCAGCTCTTTAGATTTTTGTACCATTTCTTTCAAGCAATTGTTATCTTTTGATCAGACATGTATTATGGGTTCTTGTAGAGACAAACTCTTCCTCTTCTTTTTCATGTTATTTTGATATCTTTTTGAAAGATAGGCGATTTTTCAATAAAAACTCCTGTCACAAACATATTTTGCTTAAACAAATCCTTTGCGCGCGACAGACTGAAACTGCTAAAGTCAAATAGGACATGTGGCTAAGAGTGGACCTACTTTTAACTTTATAATGTGACACATGTATTAAAATTCATGTCCTGTATTAAAAATTTAATTTTTTTTTGAGATAAATATCCTGTTTTGAAAATGTATTTTAAGCTTGTTGCAGAGGATTGCTCCCGTGGCTGGCCGGAAAGAGTCAAATGAATTTTAAAAATATACTTTTTTTCCCCCAAAGCTGCTGCAATCTAGCTTTTTATTATTATTATTATTTTATTTTTTATGGGTAAGCAGCAGTCTAGCTTTTTCTAATTAGTTCTTTCCTACTAAGTCATTTAAAACCTATTTTTTCTCTAACAAATCCAAACAGATTTTTGTAAAAAACAACTGCCTGGGACGCGTGTTGTCGTGCATGTATACACTATCCATTCGTTCCAACACAGAAATGTGAGAAGCACTCCCAGAAAATGGAAGATTACAAAAAGGAGATTACAAGAAAATGCACCCGTGCTTCCCCGCTTATCACGTACGGCGCTCTCTAACAGAAGCTGCAAAAACTATCAACCGATCATTGTGCGGCGCTGTAACGTACAACGAACACCCCTGTGGATACCCAGAATTTGATTTCGTCTCCTGGAATGACCAGACTGCCTGTGATGGGAAGGACGAGTCGAGTTCTAACGAGTTGCAGCTTTTCTCTCAGTTACTACGAAGTGGGTCGGTACCCACCCCTCATTTCCTCAACAGAGTCATCTCGGCCTGCGCGAAATCGTCTTGTCTGTCCATGGGAGAGCAAGCCCACTCCGCAATTATCAAGCTCGGCTTTGATTCAAACGTGTTTATCAATAGTGCCCTCCTTAGCATGTACGGCAAATGCAAAAGGATTTCTGCTGCACAACAGATGTTCGATGAAATGCCTGAAATAAATGTGGTCACCTGGAATTCCTTGATTTCTGTTTATTTGCAGGCCCATTTTCCAAACATTGCTATTGAAATGTTTTTGGAGATGCTCAAAGTCGGTTTAGTGCCGACCCCATTCACTGTCTCTTCTGTTTTGATGGCTTGCTCACAGTTAGAATCAGAAGAGTTGGGAATTCAGGTACATTGTCTTGGTCTGAAAGCTGGGTTTTGTTCTAATATTGTTGTGGGGACAGGTTTGATTGGCATGTACTCGAAGTGTTCTAGTATTTCTGATTCAAGGAGAGTGTTTGATCGCATGCCGGATAGAAATGTTGTTACCTGGACTTCTATGGTTACTGGCTATGCACAGAATCAACGATCTAATGAGGCAATGATTCTGGCTATAGAAATGCGGCGTTCCGGTGTTAGATTGAATTACAGAACTTACAATAGTCTGTTGAGTTCATTTTCTTGTCCAAATGATTTGGATCACGGAAAGCAAGTTCACTGTCAGGTAATCCAAGAAGGCCTGGAGTCCACCACATATCTAGTGGTTACCCTCATGACAATGTATTCAGAATGTGGTGCCATAGAGGACTTCTGTAAGATACGCCCAACCATGTTAACCAGGGATCAGATTGTGTGGAACTCTGTTATTGCTGGTTTTTCTCATTTAGGGAATGCTGAGCAGGCCCTTGAATACTTCACTAGAATGAGACAGGCGTCAATAGCTGTAGACTACTTCACATTCACAAGCATCCTAAGAGCAATAGGAATAATCTCAGCACTTGAAGAAGGGAAACAAACCCATGCTCTGGTTTTCAAAACCGGGTACGCATCGAATGTGTTTGTCCAAAATGGGCTCGTCTCCATGTATGCAAGATGTGGTGCAATCGATAATTCAAAGTGGGTCTTCTCATCAATGGATCAACCTGATTTGATTTCATGGAACTCGCTGCTATCTGGATGTGCTCAACATGGGTATGGTAGGGAGGCCGTTGATTTGTTTGAAGATATGAGAAGAAGTGGGATCAGACCTGACCAAACCACATTCCTTTCTGTGCTCTCTGCTTGTGGCCATGTTGGGTTGCTTGACAAGGGGCTTGAATATTTCAATTTGATGAGACAAAATATGCCAGAACCACCAAGAGTAGAGCACTACGCTTGTGTAGTTGATATTTTTAGTAGAGCAGGGCATCTCAATGAAGCAGAAAACTTTGTCAATAGCATGGAAATAGAACCAGGACCCTCGGTCTACAAAGCTCTGCTTAGTGCTTGTCAAATACATGGAAATGTGGATATTGCAATGCGTACAGCAAAGAAACTTCTTGAACTGTGGCCTAATGATCCTACAACTTATCTGTTGCTATCAAATATTTTGGCGGCAGAAGGTAATTGGGATGAAGCCGCAGAAGTACGCAAGCTTATGTGTGAGAGGGGAGTGAGGAAGAAGCCAGGGTGTAGTTGGATTGAGGTTAACAACTAGAATCTTCTCTCTTTTGTGAGAGATAGAGCAGGTAGCGGATTTAGTGAATTACCCCTTTTCATGATGAAGAATTATTTATTTATTTTTTGGTACAAGGCAGTCTTACCTCAAGAAAGGTAACCCTGTAAAATATGTGGATTTGACTGTTTGCAAATTAAATAGACTCTGCTGATTTTAAGAGCCTAATGCAGTTTAGAGAATTCAGTAAAAGAGGGGTTCCAAACATACGAATTGATGAATATTCAAAATGATTCCAGGGTTCATTAACACTAAATGGTTCTTTCAGTGGCTGTCTGCAGAAGTCAAGCATGACCACAGATGCAAGAGTGCATAGAGTTTGAATAGTGTGCATATATTACTTGAAGACATAGATATGGTTCATATGAATTACAAAGCAATGGAAGAATAGTCATGGCTCCAAATATGAAACCCAGTTACATGAAGATTACATATTTACTTAGATAGGTATTCAGAGAGGAAGATCAAGTCCTTTCCCCACGTCCACTCCTATTATCTGAAGTATACCCTTGTTTAATATCTGAAAACCACAATCACCAGAAAGAAACAGAGATTAAAACTACTATTGCCGGAAAATCTGAATTATAAAGGAAGGAAGAAGAATTACCAGCTCTACTATGAAAGTCCCAATAAGGCCCATCATACATGCCCTGGAGTTCCATGTTTCGGCAGTTTTTGTGAAGCCCAGAAAAGGGGCTGAGAATTTTGGCTCTACTTTCGGCAATTCCACCTGATAATTTTCAAGATCCATTTGGCCATTTCAATTTCTTTTTGCCTTTATTACTCTATTGTGATGAACAATTATAGGAAAAAATTGGTAATTTAAAGAAGAAAAAAAATGATGGGAACGTACACCAGGAGGAAGCTTTGCAGCTCGGACTATGAAAGAGAAGGGCTTCTGGGTTCTGATTAGGCGATTAGAGTGGTTGAAGAGCGACCGATGATGGGTTGGAGAAGCAGCAGTTAGAGCTCCGGTGAGAAGGATAGACGATGATGAAACGGCTGATAGCGTAGCCATCTCTCTGGTTCGACAACCGTAGCCATTACTTTTTCCCCGCCTTATCTACTTTTTTCCTGGGTCCGCTTAAGGAGTATGCTTGGTGCGTAGTACGCACTAACATGCTGGGTCCCCCACCTTGAAGAGATGGAGATTTGCTAGCTCAAGAATCAACTAGATGGGATAATTCGATAGACCTGATTATTCTGACAGGCAGACTTCTTGGGTGAACTTGCCAAATCCCTGGCATATGTGTGTAGCCAATCTTAATTCCATACCTGGGGACCAAGCGCTGCGCTTCAAATGGGAGACGGACCCACTCCTTAACTACCCCATCCATCTCTCTCTCTCCCTCCAAAATATAACGGTAGGGGTGGCAATGTTTGACATGACCCATGAACCCATCACGAAATAACCAGGTTGGGGGTTGGGGTTGATTGTAAATGTGTTCAGGTCAAAGCGGGTTAACCTGTTTTGATATGATTAATAAATGAGTCAGGTTTGGGATGAACCATATAGTTGTATACCTTTAACTTGACACGATATGAATATGACCCGCCAACATGAATTACCACATAACCTGTGATCTTGACATGAACCCAACACATAATAAGCGGGTTAGAGTTGACTGTAAACGTGTTTCGGGTCAGATTGGGTTAGAGTTGACTGTAAAAGTATTTCAGGTCAACGATTAATAAATGGATCGGGTTAGGTTTGAGCCACATAGTCATATACCCTTATCTTAATACGACACAAACCTGACCCGCCAACACCAATTGCCACTCCTAAATAGAACAGTCTGATTCAAATACCTTTCATATTTACACATTGAGCACTCTCCTCTTGTTCTCTGTTTCATCTTCCATCACATTGGAAGTCCATCTTCAATTAAAATCAAACAGAATGTCTGGAGTGGGTTTAGAACTTTCTTTGTCAAGGTCTAGAACTTATTATCAGTTAGCCAAAACTCTCAGTCCGCTGACTGTGTTGGACATATGAGTACCACGTAGTCACAGAATCACAGATTTTGGTCTTTTTTCTGGGATCCTAAGCGTTGACCTGAATAGATCATTGGAAAATTTTATTTTCAAGCGGTTCGTTCAGTTACCATTTTATATTAGACAATTGCGAGGGGGAGGATTAGTCCTGAATAAAGACTTGACTAATCCATAATGATTAATAAAGAGAGATTGTTTTGTTACTTAACTCAAATTGAATCGAGACAGATAATAAAAGATAACTTACTGTAGGTTTCATCCCAATTATACAACGCAGATAGCTACAGAGCAAATACACATTCATTAAGAAGAAAAGTTTGAATTGATTGAAAGTAAACATGGTTAATTACAAGTATGAATTTCTTTAGAATAAACGGTGATTGAGAAAGTGTCCAGAGATTAAGACTGTGAAAGGTCAACAAATAGTGATTACTATTGTTTGGTTTGAACATTGTTTGAGTTTGTAGATGTCGTGATCCCTTTTCCTTTTTCAAGTCCTCTTATTTATAGGCCTCAAATCAATTACAAAAAAAATCTTCTAGGTTTTTACGTTGTGTTTTGCCATTTGTCTATGACATCTAACTTCTTCCTTCCAAATTCTATCAATGATATTATGTCAGTTGTCTTTTGTAGCTTCCATGCGCTTGAATTTCAAACTTCTACCAATCAACTTGTGCCACATGTCTTAATTAATTACTCTAAGTAAATTCTTCCAATAGAAACTTGTCATCTATTGTAATTGATGTTAATTTAAAATTTCTTTTGTAACCAACTCTTCCATTTTTATAATTCTTTGGTGATAACGCCACATGACTTAATTGAAATTTCTGAAATGAATCTTAGAAGGGGTGAATAGGATTTTTGGACTTATTTAAAATTCTTCTAAATAATTTATTCACCATCTTTATGATTTACTTTATTTTATTTTAATTAGTTATGCAATAAAAATTCTTTTAATCAAGTAAATATCTTTTCTATGAATTTATCATTGACCATGGAGCTTCGTAATACATTATAAGATTGTTTATAGCAAAGTGGGAACAAAGCTGATAAATTCCATAAGGTTGTTAAGTTAATATTTTAATTTTAACTTTAGTTAGAGTCATTTAATGTATTGAACTTCTTTGCATAATAAAAATAAACATAAACAATCAATAAAGAGAAAATGCAATTAAAGCACAACACCACAAATTTATAGTGGTTTGGCCCTTCGATCTACGTCTACTCTCCAACCGGTTCTTTTGAACCTATTTAATTTTTATTAATAGTTCACTAACTATTACAGGACAAATTAATAAACCTGATGATTTATTTACAAGTAATAGAGAATTCACTCTTTTTTAAGTGCGCTCCCAATGATTTTAGTGGGCACGCTTCGTTCAGTGACTCTGATAGACTAACCTATACTTGGTGACTCTGGCAAGTACTTCACAAACATGACTTTGATGACTCTAGTGAAGACTATGAATAGGTTAAAGATTTAGACAATCTTCTTGTTTTAGGCTGCCTATAGTATAAGCAAATTTAACTTGTAGAAACATCTTCTTTAGTTTCCAACGAATCTGACTAAGTGATCTAAGAAGTTCTTGCAAGGCCTTGAAGGGGTTTAACTATGAAAACAAATTCTCAAGGTCATAGACCAATAACAAGGATTTAACTCATAAGCTTTTTGGCTTTATCTCTGACTCTCTTTTCAACAAGATTTGACTATATGTTCAAGCATTAGAGTTCTCTATCTTTCTTAGGGCTTAAAGAGCTTTTTTATAGAGGTTTGAAAGGTGTGCAACTTGTCCCACGACTCTTTTTCTAATGGGCAAAAATATAGTCGTTTGAGCCTTTAAAATTCAAAAATTTTGCCTAGGACTGGTCCTGGGGCCTCCTGGCACATGGGGCCAGTCCTAGCTTTCTTGGGGCCTAGCTGGACCTGAGACCGGTCTTGGATCTTTGGGATTGGTCCTGGGGTGCTTGGGATCGGTCATTGATATCTGGGATAGATAATAGGACCGATCCTTAGGTCCTGTTAAGCCCCGTTTTGGGGTTTTGACCAATTTTCTCCATTTTTCTTGGTCTTTTCTCTTGAGATTCTTCCCTTAGACTTTGGTCCATGTTAAACACATATTTTTATGTGTGTTTTGACTTTATGGTTAGTCTCAACCCAACTTACCAACTTTATGATTTTTACTTTTACGCTTCGGGAGTTAGCTTATCTGAGGGAGCTTTCACTTAAGACTTGGGATTCTTCAATGATGCTTGAGTTTCTTTGGCATGGCCATTCTGGTTTCGAGTCCATCTTTTTAGTACTTTCATGGACTTTGTTCTTGGACTTACATGGATACACAAAACCTAACATTAATTTTAACCATTGATTCATGGAGGTAAATTTATGGTGTAAACATTATCTTTTAATTGATAATTCATCATTCACACTAAGTTAATGGTGGTCCTAAGATACACCATATATATATATATATTTGAATTTGCCAATTTTTTACTAAGCCTTTTTTTTCTAATCAATTTGACTAATTATCTTTTAATTATAAATATGTAGGTGTTAATTTAAGTATTTACAAGCAATGTAACATGTCAAGAAAAATCTTTGGCTAGTTATGTTAACACTAGGCACAAGGTGCTTGTTATGATAGTTTTAAGTTGTATATCAAAAAAATTGCTTTTAATGTGTCATGCTAGGAGATTGAAATGACCGAAATTTGAATGTATTTAAACCTTATTTGGAGATGTGAGAAGTTAATTTAATTTTCAGTTAACTTGTTTTGTATAATAACCAATTTGTAGTTTTATCTTTATATCTTTTAGCCATCTCTTTTTGCCCTTGTATTTACATGCATCACCTTTGGAAAAGCGGCTGGCATCAACATTTAACTATAAAATTGTCTCTTAAAATAATAATAGTGCAGGGTCCTTTAGGTTTTTATTTTTTATTTTTGGTAAATAAGCTATGAATTAAAAGGAGCCAAAGCACACTGAACAATGAACATCAAAATCCAAAGCATCCTCCAACCAATGAAGCAAGATGGAGGACCAAGAAGAGGGAGAAGAGAGACCGCTAGTGATTGGCACATACGTTGCCATGTTGGCAGACCTCCTCACCCAAGATAAAGAGCAAGAATCAAAGAGAGATATAATGTTTTTACAATCCAAAAGAATGCCTTTAACATCCAAAGACCACATCTCACTATCCCCTAAAAGGAAGTCAATGAGATTTTTACAATCTCCTTCAAGAACAATCTTTCTTAGCCTAATTTCATGGGCTTTTAAGAGGCCAATACGAGTTGCCATACATTCCACACATAGCAACACCCGACTCCGCCAGGGTGAACAAAAATGAACCATAATCCTTGTGCATCAAAATACCAGCATCAACAATCAGACTTTCATGGATGAATGACCCATCAAAATTAACTTTGACAACACTCAGATCTGAGGGAGACCAAAAAGAAGTACCATCCGAGCTCAAATCCTCCGCATGATTGCTAAGAATATCATTAATCTTCTTTGATAACCTACAAAAGTCATGGAGAATTTTAGAAATGGAAGGAGGATCTTTATTAAAAACGATACTATTTCTATAATTCCAAATAAACCAACATAAAATAACAACTTTCGCAATAATATCTCTATTAACAAAGAAGGAAGATTTTTCAAACTTTAACCAATTCATAAACCACTTAGCAAAGGAGATATTCAAATTTATATTTGTTCTAAGAGCAAGATGAGAAGCAAACCAAACCCTATTTAGGATATCACAATAGAGAATGCAATGGGAAGTTGATTTCACCTCGCAATAACAAAGGGGGCACATAGGATCAATATAAATGTTCTAACTTATAAGGTTCGACTTAGTACGAATAACATCATTAGTGCAAGCCTTCCGGATGAAGTGGTTGATTTTTTGAGGAATGGATGGCTCCCAGGGTTTATCCCCAAAGAACGCACTAGGAGAAGAGGGGAAAGGGAAGGAGGAGAGGACACCAAATGATATGTAGATTTAGTAGAGAAAATTCATTTCTCGTCATAACGTCAGATAAGCTCATCCTAGACCATACCCCTACTCAGAGGAATTCTAGAGATGGTATCTAGATCAGATCCAGAAACCAAATTATCAATGGAGGAAAGGTCTCATCTTAGGGAATTTGAATCAATAAGTTGGAAAACAAGGATAGGAGCATCAGAGGGGATCATATCAGGTAAGCTAATCCTAAAATTTGGGTTATTTGGAATCTAAGGATCATTCCAAATGTTGATATTACTCCCCGAGTTAACTTACCATCTAAGGCCTTTACATAATAGATCTTACCTTTTTGAATACTCTTCCAAACTCAAGAACTATTACCATTTGATTTAGACTTCAAAAAATCACCCTAAAAATAAATAGATTTCATAAGGCGAGCATAAAGAGAATCAGGACAATTGATAATTCTCCAAGCTTGTTTCGTAAGTAGGACGATATTGAATTTGTAAAGATCTCTAAAACTTAAGTCATCCTCTCTTTTACTGTTTTTCATTTTCTCCCAACTAACCCAATTGAATTTTTTTTTTTTACTCATCACTACCTCACCAAAATTTTCTCCAGATGTTGTTAATCTCATTCCAAATCTTCTTAAGGTGCTTTAGTTATTAAGCCATCATTTTTAATGACTCTATCCCTATGTATTGATATGTCCTCTTCATGCCAGTACTATACGTTGGATTTACACAAAAGTTGATGCATGCTGATCCATAAGGAGAGTGGATTTAATATGTAGTCATCTTTGTGAACTCCAATAAAAAAAAGGCTTAAAAAACATTCAACTGATTTTTTTTAATGTATTAGTGACCTCTATAATTAATTCTCCCATAATATACTATACAAGATGTGATCAGCTGCAACAAATTTGCTGTAGCTTTTAAGTAGCACTGCCAAAAAACATGAGTATTTTATCTTTTAACATGGGTTGTTTTGTCTTTTAACATGGGGTTTTTGTCTTTTTGTGTTCTTTTTGGTCAT
>JAOXJP010233657.1:0-10281 GCA_025762735.1 Platanus orientalis | reverse complement strand
CTATATTTCTCTGTGGAGCGTGATATTTTATATATATATATATATATATACCTTTTTGCACTTTTACTTGCATGGTTGTCTTTATAGTTTCTCATTACATGTTGTAAGTTGTGTGTAAACCATTCTTTATGCACTATAACACCTCTCGCAATTCATTATAATTGTTTCGTAGCCCTAGGGTCATTTTACTGGAACTTGGTCCATTTTTTTGACACCACTCGGGATTTCATTGTAAATTTTTTTAGCAAACCGATGGATATTTTACTAAACTTGGTCCATTTTTCTGATATTGCTCAGGATTTCGTTGTAGAATGTTTTAGTAGACCGAGGGTCATTTTACTAGACTTGGTCCATTTTTTCAACTCCACTTGGGATCTTGTTGTAGTATGCTTTAGCAGACCAAGGGCCTTTTTACTGGACTTGATCCATTTTTCTGACATTGCTCGGGATTTTTTTGTAGAATGCTTTCATGGATCGAGGGTCGTTTTACAGAACTTGGTCCATTTTTCTGACATCGCTCAAGATTTCTTTGTAGAATGCTTTAACAAACCGAATATCGTTTTATTGAACTTGGTCCATTTTTTCGATATTGCTCGGGATTTCATTATCGAACGCTTTAGTAGATAGAGGGTCATTTTATTGGATTTGGTCCATTTTTCTGACACCGCTCGAGATTTCGTTGTCAAATGCTTTAGTAGACCGATAGTCGTTTTACTGAACTTGGTCAATTTTTCTGACAGCGCTCAGGATCTTGTTGTAGAATGCTTTAGCAAACCGAGGGTCATTTTACTGGACTTAGTCCATTTTTTCGACACCACTCAATATTTCATTTTGGAACACTTTAGTACTATACACGTTAGCATACACAAAAATTTATTATTTCAAAATTGAGATTACATGCTCATTAGTAGTACCTTTTTAGGTGTTCAACGTTTCATGGTCGAGGCTGAGGCTTTCCTTCTATGGTTTCCAGGTAGTAAGTGCCCACTCGAGCAGACTTGTTCACTTGATATGGTCCCTTTTAGTTAGGTCCCAGTTTACCGTTACTTAGGATTTATGTTGCTATGCTCACCTTTTAGAGGACTAGATCCCCATGTTGAACCCCCTTGAGGGGAATTTTGCGTTATAGTACTTCATCATTCTCTACTGGTAGGCTACCACTCAGAGTGAGGCTTCATCTCTCTTCTCCTCTACTAGGTCTAGGTTCAGCCGTAACTCCCTTTCTACTTGCTAGGTCTATAGTCATTGAGTCTTAAGGCTTGCTAAGCCAATTTTGACAGGTATGACTGCTTCACTACCGAAGGCTAGAGCGAAGGGTGACTCTTTTGTGGGGCTCCTCAGGGTGGTTCTATATGCCCACAGGACCTCCGATAACTCCTCAACCCACTGTCCTTTCGACACCTCTAACTTGGTCTTGATTATCTTCAGTATCATCCTATTGGTTACCTCTACTTGACCGTTTGCTTGGGGGTGTGTCAGAGACGAAAAGTGGTTCTTGATGCGTAGCTGAGAGTAGAACTCTCGAAAGTGCTGGTTATCAAACTATCTCCCATTATCTATGATTATCACCCAAGGTATGCCGAACCAACACATTATGGATTTCCAAAAAAAGTCACGTATATTGCCTTCAGTGATTGTCATCAATGCCTTAACTTTTACCCACTTAGTAAAATAGTCGATAGCTACTACAAGGAACTTCCTTTATCTCTTTGCTAAGGGGAGGGGACCCACAATGTCTATCCCCTACTGAGTGAAGGGCCATGGTCCTGTGATGGGTGTGAGCTCCTCTGCTAGTTGTCGAGGGATGTTAGCAAACTTGTAGTAGCTGTCGCACCTTTAGATAAAATCTGCTGAATCCGCTTGCATGGTTAGCTAGTAATACCATGCTCAAACAAGCTTGTAGACCATCAATCGGCTACCCGATGGTTTCCGTATATTCCTTCATGGATTTCTCTCAATGTAGTCTGCCTCTGCCGACGATAAACATCTTAAGTATGGCATGGTGAAGCTTTGTTTGTAAAGGGTGTTGTCTATCAATGTATATCGACTAGCTCAGAATTTAACCTTTCTAGCCTCTCTTTTGTTAGATGGGAGCTCTCCCATTTTGAGGAATCGAATGATCAGGATTGTCCAATCATCCTTGGCCTCGTTCATGCAGACCCCATCGCTTGTCTCATCTTTTGTATTGGGTTTGGTGAAATGGCTCATTGGTAGCCAGCGTGATGCCACATATTTGTCGTCAGATGGCAGACGGGCGAGTCGGTTTGCATTCTCATTATGGCTTCGAGGGATGTGTCAGATCTTTAATTTGTTAAATTGGGGCACAAGGCCTCTTACTCGCCTGTCACCTACCCCTCAACCAACTTGGAGTCGGTGTAGACAACAATCTGATTGGCCCCAGCCTCCTTTGCAACGTTCAAACCCGTGATCAACGCTTTGTATTTTGCTTCATTGTTTGTGACCTTGAATGCAAATCGGATTGCATACTAGATCTCGACTCCCTTCGAAGTGGTCGGTAGTAACCCAGCCCTGCTGGCCTAGGCTGTTGAAGACCTATCCACATGCAGGGTCCAGCTCAATCCTGGAAGGTCTCCCTCATCTAATTCCAGGGACGTCAGCTCCACTAGGAAGTTTGCGAGTGCTTGCCCTTTTATTAGACCTCGGTTGGTAACAGATGTCAAACTAGCCCAGCTCTACACCCAATTAACCATTCTCCCTGAAACCTCTGGCTTTTCTAATACTTCTCTTAGTGGTTGGTTGGTCAATGGGGTGAGCTTGGAAATAAGGTATGAGCCTTCTCGTCGTTGTTACTAGTGTGTAGGCTAACTTCTCCAAAGGCGGATACCTCAACTCTACGCCATGAAGGGCTCTGCTGACGTAATACACCGATGTTTGACTGTATCCTTTGTCTCTAACAAGAACTGAGTTCACTGCTAACTCAAACACAACAAAGTAAAGGTATAGGTCCTCTCCCTACGTTGTCTAACCAAGGCTCGGTAGGCACACCAAATTCTCTTTAAGTGCCTAGAACACTCAGTCAGCATCCTCAGTACATTCGAAAGTCTTCTTTAAAAGGCAAAAAAAGGGAAGCACTTATCTATGAATCTTGAGATGAATTGGCTCAGGTCTGCCATCCGCCCCAACAGCCGTTGCACTTCCTTGGTGGTACGCGGTGGCTTCATGTCCAAATATGGCTCCAAAGTTCTTGGGATTACCCTCAATTCTCCTGTGAGAGACCATGAAGCCTAGAAATTATCCTGCCGACACCTCGAACACACACTTGGCCGGATTGAATTTCATTTGGTATCTTCTAAGTCATCCAGGTGCTTCTTAGCTTTCATGCTTTTTACTTACATGTCATCTATGTATACTTCCATGTTTCTCCCAATCTACGCCTCGAACACTTTATTCACCAATCTTTGATAGGTGGCCCCTGCATTCTTCGATCCAAATGGCATGACTCTGTAGCAATATGTCCCTTGGTCAGTTATGAATGATGTCTTCTTTTGATCTCCCTTCTCCATTCGCATTTGGTTGTATCTAGAGAAGGTGTCCATAAAGCTAAGTAGAGCGTGTTCGGAGGTGGATTCAACCAACGAGTCTATCATCAAAAGTGAAAAATTGTCTTTAGGGAAGGCCTTATTGAGGTCAGTGAAGTCCACACACATCCTCCATTTTCCATTGCTCTTATTAACCAAGACTACATTGGCGATCCAATCAGGGTAGGTCACTTCCCATATAAATTCAGCCTTTAACAATTTGTGTACCTCCTTTGTAATGGTTTGGTTTTTGTCGGTAACAAAGGTTCTCTTCTTTTGTTTGACCGGTTTTACTGAAGGGCCGACGCTCAAACTGTGGGTAATCACCCTTAGATCTATCCCTGGCATGTTGGTATGAGTCCATGCAAAAATGTCCCTGTGCGTGGTAAGGAGCTTTTGCAAATAAAGCTTTAATTCTTTCGAGAGCTTTTGCAAATGAAACTTTAATTCTTTTGAGAGCTTCTACCTGACTCGGACAACTTGCTCTGGTTTGTTGGGGTCAATGTTCAACTCCTTTAAATCCTCTATGGGTTTAGTCTGCTTTAGCTGGGCGTCCTCTCTTTCATCTAGGTCATTAATGATGAGAGCCTCCTTCGATCCTTTGCCTCTCAGAGACACTGTGTAGCACTCGCGGGCGATCATTTGATCACCTCTAACTTTCCCGATTCCATCCTTGGTCGGGAAGCGAATCAACAAGTGGAACATGAAAGTAATGGCTTTCATCTGGTTTAATGTCGATCGACTAATGATGTTGTTGTACGCAAAGGGGCAGTCGATGACTAGAAAGTCAACTGCCTTGGTCACTTGTCAAGGATTGACCCCAGTCGTGACTGGGAGCATGACCACCCCTACAGAGTATAATTTGTCCCTGGTGAACCCTACCAAGGGTGTTGTTGTTGGTCGAAGCTTATCTCTCCCAATTCTCATTTGTTCAAAAGCTGATAGATATAATATGTTAGATAAGCTATTGTTGTCTATGAGCACCCTCCTGGTTCAATGATTGGCTATGACCAGCGTAACTACTAGAGCGTCGTTGTGCGGGTGCTATACCCCACGAGAGTCCTCTTCAGTGAATATAAGTAATGTCTTGTTGACTAACCCGGGGGAGCTTTCGTGGCTGGTCTATCGAGCAAACTTCTACCTGAGATGCTTTTACTTTCTACAAGTGGGCTTTTTAGGCCAAGTTTGATTCTTTGCCTCTAGCGGATTCTCCCGCAATGCCTCGGATTTGGGATTCCTACTACTCAAGGGAACCTCATATATTCTTGAAAGGGCCTAAGGGTGACCGGCTATAAAACGCCTTAACCTTCCTTGTCGGATAAGCACCTTTATATGTTCCTTCAAGTCAAAACAATCTTTTGTGTTATGGCCATGGTCTCAGTAAAAATGACAGTACTTCCTTTACAACTTCTTTTCTAGAGGGGTTTCAAGCTTCTCGGGTCATTTTAAAGATGGGTCATCCCGCACGTACATGAAGACTTGTTTAAGGGAAAAATTGAGGGGAGTGTAAGCTCGTGTTCGCTGAGCTAATGTCCCTGCACCCCTCGGCCTTACCTCTCTGTTGGGCGTGATCCTGGTCCTAGGCTCTTGCTCAGCCATTTTTTGTCGTTCGTCTCTTTTTCTCTTCATCTACTCTCGAGGTTTGACCCCTTGGTCCCTCCTGGTAGCCATTGTGTCTTCTGTATACATATATTTTTGAGCTCAAACCATTAACTCGGCTATGCTGCTGGGGGGAGACTTAGAGAGGGAGAATAGGAACTTAATAGGTAACAGCCCACCCATGAATGCTATTAGCACCACCTTCTCGTCAGCATTTTCGACCTATATTACCTCTTGGTTGAAATGGGAGACGTAGTCTCTTAATGACTCTCCCTTTGATTTCTTGACATCTAGTAAGTAAGTGGCTAGCCTCCGATAGTGTTTTCCTCCTATGAAGTGATTGGCGAACAATTGGTTTAACTCGGAGAACGAGTTGATGCTATACGACTAAAGGTTGCCGAACCATTTTTGCACATAGTTTTTTAGGGTCGTTAGGAAGGCCCTACACATGATCCCATCCGAGTAGTCGTGTAGGAGCATAAGAGTTTTGTAGGTTTTGAGGTGATCAAAGGGGTCTCGGTTCTCGTTGAAGGCCTTTATCTGAGGGATCCTGAATTTCTTGGGGAGAGGACATGACCGCCGTAGAGAATGATCCGTCTTTTGTATCAGAGCCTCGACTATGGAAGAGGCCCTTCCCTTGATGGTTTCCATCATGACATCCAATTGGTCTTGCATCCTTTGCATCTACTGCTCTTGCTAGGCAGTTGCTTCTCCTCTTCTTATGTCATTGGTCTACTGAGATGCTGAGGCACCATGGCCATGACTATCCCCTTGTTTTTCTCGTTCATCACCTTGCTCGCTTTCATGCTCAGGGTGGGTAACCTCCTACCTATCATCATCACCAGAACGTTGGTGCTCTGCCCGCCTCATGACTCTTTGGCTAAGCTATTGGTTCTGTTACATGACCCGTTTTTTATTTTGGTTGAGGTTTTGTATCTGCTGCTTTAGAACAACAATTCTAGTGGCTTCAACCTCCCTCATGTCTTGATTGTTTGTAGACAAAGCATTTCGACTGGCTTCCATCCTCCTCGACCTAGTTTCCACCATACGACATTTGTCTCTCCAGAAACCACTTCGTGTTTCCCACAGACGGTGCCGGTTGATGATACTGAATCCCGGCTCACCAAGATGGTCTCCTAGCTATCCTTGATATGGAATCCTCAGTTCAGTCCTACTTGCAATCAGACGATGAGGAGTGTCGGTGTGGCGCCAACCTACACCCCTCTAACGCTTAAGTCAGTCTCTGATTAACCATCAAATCCCCTTAATTTCCTAATTGGAATCGTTTTCTTACCTTCTTGGCTCCTCCTTGCCCCCTTTTGTAGGCGGACCTTTTCTGTTATGAGTCTGTTAGCTCAAAATTTGTGTGGCCATGTGGCACTGGCAGGAATATTCCAAATTTGTTGGGAAGTTGGTATAGTACACACGGTGACTTAGCATCGGCATAGAATCTGCATTGCTTCTAGAGTTCAACTATCTCATCGTTGTAACCGTCGGTTCATTTCACCCAGTGTAGTGGTCGCTGGTTTAGGGTGGTCGTTTGGAGTTTACTGATGGTTTGTTGTTTGACCCTCGATCTACTACTTGATTCTTGGGTGTTGTGCAACTGATAGACTCATCATGCTTTCCTCCTAACGATTGGTCGGGTTCCAGTTGACCTAGTACTCAGATGGTTCTGTTGTTGGTTGAGCACTCGGGTTACATGATCGTTTGTTTAACCCGGGTGGATCGCCTGACAAATGAGTTGGGTCCAGGTGGTTCGCTTGATTGGTCGGGTCAGGCTAAATCCCTCGTCATCAAACTCAATTAACCACCCAATGATCATGCATGAAGGGGTCTAGATAGGGTCATTCAATGTTGGGATGTTGACTGTAACAAACTAAGCAATAAAAACAGCCGAAGTTAGTTTTGAGGCGATATCGTCTATGCCGCCCCCCTTTGCGACGCTCAGGAGTCGAGACAGAGGGGGGGGGAATCAATTCACTTTTTGGGGGTGAAGTGACATCTCCAAAAGTGAATTGATTCCCCCCCTTTGCATCGACCCTCAAGCGTCGCAGAGGGGGGCAGTCGACATGTTCAATATCATTGGAATGAATAGTTGATCCAGCTCTTTATTGTTTGAGGAAACCCCCACTTATTATTATATAACTTCATTTGGTTTGATTGACGTAATTATTGGATTTAACTCAACAAAAAAAAAGGTTCTCACAAAGTTACAAAGCAGATTTCCTAGAGTGACCTTGAAGCACCAGGGCATCGGGTGACACGTGAGCAAAAAAAAGTAAACCACCACAAAAATTGAACCACTGTTGAGTTTTTTTCACTTTTTCTGACCAAGTGTCACCCGTCGCCCTGGTGCTTCAAGGTCGCGGAGGAGAAAGCGCTAGAGGAAATCGGCTTTGCAAAGCTAGGTTTATGCACGCTAACGATCTAGAAATAAACACTAGATTTATGAATGGCACGCATGACTAGAACTGCTTGATAGAAATTAAATGCATCAGATAAATTAATGAGAGAAGAAAATTATAACCATAACTAAATTTATTTAATTTATGAAATGTTCTAAGATTGCTTGAATTATCAGAATCCTATGGTGCAAACAGCAAGAATGCCCAGCCGAATGGTTGGTTGATAGAAAAAGTTCAATTGTGGGATCATCTCTCCCCCCATGTTAAAGGAAAAGCAATTGGATACATAAATAAATTTGGAATTAAAAAAAATAAAAGAACAAAAGAGGAAACCTCTGTCTCCCCCTATGTTAGATTCTGTCTCCATATCTCTACAAAGGGAAAAGTGCAATCTCTTCCTCAAACAAAATCCCGGGATTGAGGGAAATAATAGTAATAATAATATATGTTTTTTAAACCAATGCATATATTCACATAAAAGAATCAAGTAATGATAGAAAAACTAGATCTAAAGCATGCATTGGACAGAGCTGCACATGGGCTGGGCCAGCGCCCTTGGCATATAGGGGATGGGATTCTCACTTTGCTAATTGAAATTAAGCTTCACTAACAACCCCTAAGGTGGGCTTGGGCTTGAATTTAAGTGTCAACATAAATGGTTAAGCGTGACACTAACCCTAAACTGATTTGGTTCTCCAAACTTACTGCATAACATGCTTAGACCACATGAACCTCCTCCCTTGTCCACATATGTGCCAATCTTCCTCTGTTGGTACTTATTTTTTGTGATGGACCTATGGTCCCTTTGTTCATGAACCCTGCTTCCTTTTACTTGTTAGGAACTTAGTATCTCATTGAACTTAAAATCAATCGAGGCAATGACTGAAAGCCCTGTCTGAATAAAAGTATCTAGGGTCTGAAGTCTGGACAAGGCTAGCTTGAGCCCAACCCAGCAAACGTCACGATAAATCAACTTAGGAACCGGCCCTACTCAGGGCAATACACATATTCGAACTAAAGTATGCTTACATCTCTCTCTCTCTCTCTCACACACACACACAATTTTAATTGAGCCTTAAATTCAAGACCTAACCCAGCCCAAGACTTACTAAAACATGCTATCCTAGAGCAGAATGGTCCCAACGGGGTGCCCATCAGGCTCAAGATCCAAAACCTTAAGTCCGTGTCCAGCCTCAGACAGAAATGGGCTTTTAAACCTGCACAATAGATGTTTACAATCAGGCGCAAGCTACGCCAGAATGGGCCTAATTAAAATTCTCGCATTCAAAAAAAGATTCAGCCCAAGTAGCGACTGAGCTTACTCATCGAGGCACTATTTGAACCCGCAAGAGAAAAAATTGTCCTGAACGAAAGTTGGCTTGGCCCATCCGTGGATGTACTTTATATTGCCTCTGACTTTAAACCACTTAAATCAAGATCTGCAATCTCAGCTCGGCTTATAAGGGTCTAAATTTTGTTAAAGTTGAGCTCATTTATTTATTGATAGAATGTACGGTAGCATTTGGATTAACTTATTTACAACAACTTATGATTTCTAGCACTCCACTTAGTAAAAGCTACTTATGTATAAGTTATAAGTAGAAGATATATTTGAGAATCAACTTATTTTTAAATTGGGACCTAACAACTTACCAGATAAGTTGAGTCATTGACTTATGCAGAAATTTTGACTGACTGAACCCTAAAATATAAATAACTTATTTCTTAAGTCAAAAGTCAGTTATAAGTTTATCCAAATGCTACCTAAGCATTGTTCTTATAGAGGATTTATATAAAGACATCTATAAAGGGGAAACATAGGCCTGGACAGAGAGTGATGGGCAGCCAAGCTCAGTCCAGAGTGAGTCAGGCTTGGACTGTATACATTAGATCCTAGGCTTGTCTAGGTATTTTTTAAGGCCACGTAATTCATTTTATGGGCTTGTGCTATTTCCAATAGGTCCAATGGGTCATGGTACTAAGTGCATAACTTTTTATTTTGGATAGGTAATTTGGGAAGACGGGTTTTGAACCCAGGTCTATGATACAACACCCACAGATTTTACCAACTTAGCAAGCTGGCATCTTCAACAAGTGTATAACTAGATAGACCTAAAGCCAATACTCTTATTTAAGCTGATATTATTTGATTTTAAAATATACTTAAAATCATAAATATTGATCACCAAAGAAATTATATATATATATAAACTTAGGCTGCGTTTGACAACCACATGTAATGAAATCATTTTATTTAAGTTTGTCAAGGCTTTTGTAGTCATAATGGAATGGTTTGTAATGAACTCATTCAGATTTACAGTGATTTGTACTTGATAACACAAGCCATTCGATTTTATCAAAAGCCCTAAGATGACTTCATTTCTAATTGTACTTAACAAATCAGAATTAATTTAAATGAGTTCATTAGAAACCATCATATCATGGCTACAAATGCCTTGAGAAACTAATTACGTTCTGAATAATGCATTCTAAATAGCACACTACTTAGAGCAGAATAACTCCAAGTGCAAGGTGTAGCAAAGTAGTAAAAACCCAGTAAGACTGTGGTTGATCCACTAGGACTGAAGAATGAACAACCACAAGAGAAAAAAAATGGAATAGAAAATTAGCAAAATTAAAAAAAAGAAAGTTTGATTGTGACCTCAAGGTAAAAAAAATTAAATAAGTTAATTATAAAGAAATGACAAAAATGAACTAAAGAGTTATGAATTAAA
>JAOXJP010233656.1:0-10282 GCA_025762735.1 Platanus orientalis | reverse complement strand
CACCCCAGCCTATGTGTGTGGGAACATGGGGGAGTAGGCAATTTGGGTAGTACATTTGCTCCCTTGTTTTTTAGTGAAAAGAAGAAATTTTATTGCTAACTTGCAACAGAAGTAATAGCTCTTATAGAATCATTTCTAACATTTCGAAGGACTTCCTTATTTAGGTTTTGTCGCTAGTTTAATTTGTCTTTTAATAAATTATAAATTCACTTATTCAAAATGTAGAGACAAGGTATGGCATGAGTTTATCTTCTTTTTTTTTATTCTCCATGGCAGCTTGAGTTGCATTATTTACATGTGACACTGCATTAGCTGCATCTCCTTCTATGATGATCTTTTTTTCCCAATGATTTCTCCGAATTTGATTCCGAGGAGTATTGCTTTAGCTTCAGCAACCTCTATGTTCATTAACACATCTTGTTTAGATGATGTTCCCTTGATATATCCTTTCTTGTCCCTTGCTATTATTCCCGTTTTAGTCTTATTAATTGCAATTGAATTTGCTGTTTCTACGTTTATTTGTATTCAATTCAAAAGGTTCCCATTGTGTATTTTGTGTTTGCTACACCTATTTATTGTTTAGTTCCTCCTTAGTTGTTCTTTGCAATGCCGTCCACTCCTTGAGCATCTTATAAAACGAAGACAAAATTTTATCACATCAAGGAATATTATTAAAAATAACATAATTTATGTTTTTCCAAACATTCCAATTTAACAAAGAAATGTTTTGCTTTATTCATGTAGCCTCATGCTTGTCATGATACATTTTAAACATCCAACTTGTTAACCATTCTTTAAAATTATCATTTGCTTGTAGTTTATTTCTTATTGCAAATTGACATGCATATCAAGGCCGAGTAAGAGAAGAACATTAAATAAGACAATGGGATATTGATTCTTCATGATTTAAACAAATGGGATGAGATGGATCATTAATTATTTTCCAATCCATTAAGGTTTTCCTAATGGGAAGTGCTCCTTTACATGCCCTCCAAAGAAAATGACACACCCTTGGATGAACATCAAGATCCCATATGCTCTTTTATATATTTTGTTCTTGAGTTTCTATTGACAATGTATTATCATTACTATTCCCCATAGTAGCAAATACATAGGTGGACTTGATTTTAAATTCTCCAAATTTATCATGATGAGTCTTCTTTGCAAATTGGGACTAAGGTATTTTTTTTTTCCTCCCATTCTTGTGGAGAGATACTATTGTTGACATTACTTAGCTCCCATTCATTGCATTTGGGATCTAAACATTTGAGACACTATGCACTGTGCTCCCTTTTGGTTTTGGAGAAAGTATTTTAAAACATGCTATAATTGGAATACATGGGTCATTCCAAGAATCTATTTACCTTTCATTTCTTACTTCCTGTCTCAACCCTTTTACCATTAAATATAGTCACTTTAAAATACTTTTCCAAACTGATGAACCATTTTCTCTATTTTTTTTTTTTTTGCTTTAAGAATCATTAGAAGGAAAGTAGATCGCTTTTAGGAATTTCACCAATTATGCATTTGGGTTATTGAAGATCTTCCATGCTTGCAAGTACAATAAGTTAAATTTGTGTAAATCCTTAAAACCCAATCCTCTATCTCTTTAACTTTATCATTTTTTTCCAGCTTACTCAGTTATTTTTCTTTTCTTCATGTTACTGGCTCCATAAAAATTTCCTTTGCTTTGAGCCAATTACATTGAATATTTTCTTTGGTAAAACAAGACATATGGTATGAATGAGATCACCGATTTCAATAGAATTTCTTTCCCTACTTTGGGAAGTATTTTTCCATTCCATCATTGTCTTTTGGAAACAACTCTATCATATATATAAGAAAATAAATTTATATTATTTGGACTTATAACAGATGAAAGTCCTAAATATTTACTTGGGTTTGGGCTAGCCTTAATGTTAAGATTTCAATCATCATTTTTTTAAATCTGTGAGGAGTGAAAGCACAAAAGATTATTTATGATTTTTTTTCTCTAAATTTTCTGTTTGCCCAAATGCTTTTTATGATAGAAAATTTGGGATATATTTAAGATCCTCATGGCTTGATCATAGATGCTTGTGTTAACATTCTCAATCTAGTTGGATGATGTTGAATTGCAAGTTGATAATGACTTGATGGACCGAAAATTTGTTTGTGGATGGAAGAAATCAAATGTTTTAGACCTACATTAGCCACATGTTTTAGGCATCTATGGGACATAAAAGACGTATTTGGGCCAAGTGGACCGTGATGGACCAAGCCATAATGAATTTAAAAAAATACCAAACCACTAAAGGATTGGGAATAGAGAAATGTGGGTCTTAAAATGGGCCTTTGTAGGCCGCATGTTTTGGGCTTGATTTCTTTATGGATTGCATGAGAACTAGATAATGGATTGTATTGGCATGGAATTGTCTTCTTCATGCACTTTTTTTTTTTTGGGACTTCCTTTATACAAACCAAAAGAGAGAATTGAGTTTTTTTTTTTTTTTTTTTTAAATTTGAGAACCCTTTAAAGATCATGCCCATTTAGATATGGATGCAATATACAACAACACTAATAACATGACATAATTGATCTGGATAGAATCAAACCCAAAAGGAGTAATTGGGAGGTCTGAGAGATTAACTCATCTACATTAGAAGTGCAAAGACTACTATTAGGAGAAGTAGATGCAATGGTAGAAGGGAAGATGGAGTAGGTTTGCTGAGAATTAAGAGAAGAATAAGTGATGAGCTATGGTGGTTTTGGTGAACAATGAATGTGGGTGATAAATTACTTGTGGATAGAGAAATAGTGAGGTTTGAGGTGATTGAAGATATAAAGATGTGTTCTTGAACCTTAGCTAGTGAGGTACACAAGTTTTGTTTTTAATTTAAAGGAGAAGGCAAACATCAATTGTGTTGGTGCCATAGATTTTCTGTAGTGTTGGATGTGTTCATCTCATTAACTTTTGCTAAAATAGTAGTTGCCACAAAGAAGAAGATTGTGATGATCTAAACAAGTAGGATGGCCATGAAAGTGTTAACTCGCACTATAGCTACAATAAGGAAATTAATTGAAAAAAAAGATTTGGTAATGTGCTGTAGATTTTGTCACAAACAAACATTTGAAGATTAGTCTAGTAGAGTTACAATAGTAACTAGTACAATCTCTCATTGAGAGAAGTGAGAAGAACAAAAAGGAGAAAAATTGTCCTAATACATTACAATACCTCTAACAAGAGGTATTGTAAATAACATACAAACCAATATATAAATTAAATCAATCTAAGATTATCTAATAAAT
This sequence comes from Platanus orientalis, assembly GCA_025762735.1. Lineage (NCBI taxonomy): Eukaryota > Viridiplantae > Streptophyta > Magnoliopsida > Proteales > Platanaceae > Platanus > Platanus orientalis. The sequence goes on along the minus strand of JAOXJP010233656.1, from coordinate 6,993 downwards.
TCTTAATCATCTAGTCAAATAAATTCTTAACCATATTTGTATTTCCTAAATATCAATGAATCAAGAAGACAAAAATAGGTCTTCATAACTGGACTTTGAACTCAAAGATTTGATTATAAGATTTAGAGGGTTTGGGCCTTTAATCTTGTTAAACCTTGCAACAATATCTAATTGCCTTAAGAAAGCTTTATATTATGTGATAACCATGAATTAGAAATTAAGATAAAAGAACTAATACAAAATGACCATAAATGCCAAGTAAATAACATACAAAATTCTTTAAGAGATACAAAGGCAACACAACTATATATCTAGAGATTCTAGAGAAAGAAATGAGAGCATACTAGAAAGATATGAAAATTAAAAGTCTCATAGAAATGAAATGAACATAAATATAAAGCAGATCTATATCCAATGGCATAAATAAATACAAAATAACATATAAAAAAATGAAATGAAATAAAATGAAATGCTAGAAAATGAAATAAAATAAAATATAAAAAAAAGCATAATTAAGTGCTTATAAAGTAGAGTTACATGCAATTAGGAGTACGAATTATATGTAATTGCCTCAAGTCTTATATGAAACCCAGAAGTGAGAATAATGATATGTGCAAATGAAAGGTGAAATTAACTAAAAAAAAGTGTGACGAAGAAAATAAAGATAAAGTAAACTATATGCAACCTTTTGAAATATAAAAGAAACAAGAAAATTCTTAACAAACTGAACTTGACAACTATTCAAATGCCTAAAAAAATCATACTAAATATTTTCATGGTGGGTATTGAATTTTACAACTCTTATTTGTTAAAACAACACTCAAACCAACTCTTATTTATTAATAATTTTGTAACAAAAAAACTAATTTAATGAATAAAAATGACCTATTATTCATTTATCAATATGAAAGTTTTTTTTTAAAAGTTAATATAAAACAATACATACAAACTTATATATAAAAAAATTGTCAACAAATAAGGTTTGTGCAAAACTCCAAAGCACTCTCTTGGAGAAGACGATACGAGGTTTTGATTTTTTGGATTAAGCTTCACAAGCTTGGAGGGAAAACCCCCCTGAGAAATTAGCAATAAGAATAAAGATATGCATTGGATGAAACCCCTTATTCTTTCTTTTTGAACTATCTTAATCTATATGCTTGGACTTGAAATAAAAACTTGGATTTTTACTAAGCTCTCATAACGAATAACATGCTTGCCTTGCTTCATATCTAGTTCTTGAAAGAATCTTTTTATCCCCACAAAATATTATTGTAAGCATCTTTAATAGCAATATATTTGGTCTTTAAAGTGGATAAGGTCATACAATTATATTACTTGGATTGTCATGTCACTGCTATCCTTATTAAAGTGAAAAGGTATTTCGATGTAAACTTTTTAGAATCAATATCTTCATCTATATGTGTATCTCTATAACTTACTAAAATAGGTTTACCACCACCAAAGTATAAAAATAACTTTGATGAACCCTTGAGATAACAAAAAATATATTTGAGTGCTACTCAATGCTCTTTGTTAGGATGGAAAGAAATTTACTTGCAACACCAACTGTTTATGCTAAGCTCATATAAACAATGGTATACATGAAACTTCTTATGCCTGATGCATAGGAAACCATCTCCATGTCCTATCTCTTCTATACTTAAAGGATTTTGTTTGAAACACAATTTGTGGTGAGTACTAAGTGGGGAGCTGAATTAACTAGTTTTGCCTTATCTATGTTGAATTTTTGAAGCACATTTTTAATGTATTTCTCTTGTAATAGCTATAGTTTCTTTGCTTTTCTATCAAGAGAAATCTCATGCCCAAAATTTGTTTTATTGGACTCATTCCTTCATTGCAAAATATTTTCTCAACTCTTATTTACTTGAAGGATTTTCCTTGGAACATAATTTGAAGTGAGAACCAAGTGTAGAGCTGAATGGACTAGTTTTTCTTTATCCATGTTGAATCTCTAAAGCACATTTTTAATGCATTTTTATTATAATAGCTATAACTTCCTTGCTTTTTCTATCATGAGAAACATTTATGCCCAAAATTTATTTTGCTAGTCCCATTTCCTGCATTGCAAAAGAGTTGTTTACCTTTTTCTTCAACCAATCGAATTTGTAGCGTCTTGCCCAACAATCGAGATATCATCGACATAAAACAATATAATGACAAAGTCACTATCAAGATCATATTTAACAAATTGTGAGCGCCCGAAGGGGGGCCACAATGGCTTTGTCTTACCTTGTGTGTGCGCTATGTACGAGTGGAGTGAAGATGGGAGGTCCTCCTAATGTGTATGAGATCTCGTCTATGGTTTTGTGTGGGTTTAGTAACCATTTGTCAATGAAGTGTGACTAGATACCTTTTTAGGGTACTCTCTAGAGGAGACCTTAAAAGCATCTAAGCAAAGTCCATCCAAAGTACAAAGGTAGGGGGTTTGGAGGTTCAATTACGGTTGGGGAAGATATTAGGCACCCCAATCACCCGTATAATGCACGGTTGCACATCTTTGAACTGATAAATATTTGGTAATGCATCCTAAATACCAAGGTTCCTCTCAGAGAGTAAGAAACGAAGATAAAAATTTAAATCCCTATAAGAAATTTGTTTGATGCACCTCAATTTTCTTGGCTAGAACCAACGTTTTTAATGATTAAGCAACTTCATGCTACAACTTTGTCTTGTAATTCTCCATTGCTTTAAGTTTTTTAATGAGATGCTTCTTCGTCACATCCTCCAAACAAGTCGTATCCGAATCGGATTCAATCAACTTGATAGGTTCTATATAGCCCTTGATCTCTGCATATTGGGTCTCTAATGGTCACATATATGCTAAAAAAATCCATTAATGAAGTTTCTTTTGCGCTTTTGTTTTTTTATTTATTTCCTTAATTTCTTTAATAAGATTCTTTGTAGTGTTGAAGAGCAAAAATGACTTGCTACGAAAGAATGCATATGGTAGATGGACTTAGGTGGGATTTGTTAGGAATTTTATATGAATTGTCAATTTCCATTCCAAAACTTTTAAGTTAATGTAGTGTAGAGTGGTTAGTGTATTGGGCCATGTATGAAATTGTAAAATTATGTAAATTCAAGTTAAGTCTGGTTAATGCTTCAAGAAGATCTTAAAGTCGAGAAGACTGTGAGTATCAAAGAATTTAATCTAGAATGAAGATCTCAAGAAGTCTCATGCAATGTAGCTTTAAAAAGCCAAGACAAATGCATAAAGGTAAAATTGTAAATGTTTGGTAAGTGGGGAAATGGGAGGTTTGAGTGCTCGAGTGAAGAAGCTTAGAAAAACCATAAAAGGGTTTTTTCTTGAGCAATGAAAACTTAAGTTTGAGCACTCAAAGTTGGAGTTTTGAGCACTCTAAGGTGGAGGTTGAGCTCTTGAACTGGGTAGATTTGGAAAATAAAAAACGGCTAGTTTTGAAAGACTATATTTTTTACCGTTGAAAAAAGATCCATTGTGAGCTTTTAGAGCATGCTAATGGCATTCTATAAATAGGGGACTAAGCCCCAATGGCTGATAGAATACATGTAAATGATTCCATAGTCATTTTTTTGTGAAATCAAGCCAAAAGAGTGAGGTATTAAGCCAAACCAGTAAAATTCATATCTGCCATTGATCTTGGAGTTGAGCCAATAATCAAACCTTATTATCAAGGTCGATTAATTAGCTTCCTAAGCCTATAGTTACACTATTTGGAAACTAAATGGTGGTTACTATAGACAAATTAGTTTACCAAGAGGCAACCCGAACTAAGGAGAACTTGCTACATCTTTCTCAACTTTAACTAAAGTTAATAGCCTTCACCAGAGTCACCAGAGGCGGATTCTCATAGCACTTGCCAGAGTTAAGTGTAATTAGTCTATTAGTAATTAGGAACATACTTATAAGGAAGTGAATTCTCTGGAGCTTGTAAGTGAATCTTTAGATTTATTAATTTCCTTATAACAATTTATGATAACTATTAATAAAAATTAAATAGGCTTAGGGGAGCTGGTTGAAAAGTGGACATAGGCTTGAAGTGCCGAACCACTATAAATCTCTGTGTTTATTGTGTAATGTTTGCTTGTCTTTTATTTTGTACTTATTTATTTATACAAATTATCTAACACTTGAACAAGTGACTCTAACTAAGGTTAAGTAAATTAACTAAGTTAAGAACAATCTTAGAGAATTTACTAGCCTGTCTCCCACTCTGCTATAGGTCACACTATAGTGCATGATAGAGAGTAGTGGTCTATGATAAATTTATAATGTATTTGATTTACTTGTTAAGTATTATGTTGCACTTTAAGTAAAATCTAAGTAAATCAAAAGTGGTTTTAATAGTTAAACGAATTTAAAAAGAATTGGCCAAGATTCTATTCACTGCCCTCTAGGATTGTATTTTGGGATTTTTCAGGATCGAAAGAAAAACAAAGAAAGATGCATGGTAACTCCTGCATGATTATCTTCTCTGAATTACTTTAAATGTTTATTACACCCATTTTTATGAATTTTTCTCTTTTTAATATTATAAAAAAATACGGTTTCTAAATCCTAGCTTCACAAGTGGCTTAATCCAATCTCAAGATCTTAGCGATTGTGATCTTATGGTATGCTCTTGTTATCGCAATCAAGGGATTCTAGATTGCATTCCAAAAACAATGTAATTGTAGATAAACCTTATCCAAAATAAATGCTATAAAAAAATCTAGAGGTATAGTCTTAGAAGGACATGAAAAGTCATAAACAATATGAATCTTAAAAGGATTTTGCATTGTAAGGTTTCTTTATAAATAAAAGAATGCAATACATATTAGGGATCTTTTGATCTTTTTCATCTTTTTGGAAAGTTCTTTGGATTGTTTTACTACTCTTGGGATCTCTGAAGCTCTCCATACATGTGCTTTATAGATTAAAGAAAGAAGAAGTCTAATACTTCAAACACAAATAAGAAAATCGAAGATCTCTTGAATAAGGTACGTATGAATTTAATGTTCAACATTGTAATATATGATTTCTCCATATAAAAAAAATATGACTCATGTACATTCTTTTCTTATAAATTGATTCAAATCAATAAAATATCAAAATTCTCCTTTAATTTTTTGCTTAAACATGTTTATGTTATTCATACTTGTCCACAAACAACCTTAATCATAAGTGTTCTTCTTATAGATTGAAGAAGATTTAAACAATTTCATGTTAACTAAATTTAGAAAGGTTGATACCCACATAAAAATTAATAAGCTATTCAATTGATTTGAATAGATATTTTGAAGTTTTAAATCAAGGCAATGAAATTTAATATGTACAATAGCATATTATTTGATATAGGGACATGCTCTGTCAAATTTACTAAGACCAAATTTTTTTATTTATATTGTTTTCATTTAGGGGAAAAATATATATTTGACTAATATTGTGGAGCACAATAAAAGTACAAAAACAAAGAAAAAAAAATGAAATTTGATCATTTTATTGATTTAATGCTTGAAGCGTATAAAAAAATAACACTAATTGATGGGTTTCTATGTAAGTTATAAAGCAAAGATATTAAAGACATAACCTACCTTGCCAAAAATATGTAAATGCTTATAACCTAATTAACAAAACTTATTTGTAACACCTTGCATATGTTTGCATGAATTTAGTAGGACTTTAGATGCATAATCAATGATTGATTGTCTTGAGTAACTTTTAAGGATACATTGTAAAATTTTTGTAAGAATCAATTTTGAAAGTATATACCATTAGAAAGCTCTAGGAGTGTACTTTCAACACAATAAATGACGAAAAATTTGGAGTTTTGTAGAAAAAGTTATGAGTGTTTTTGTATAAGGTGTTTGAGTGGGAAAGTCTAGATAAATTTTAGAGCTCGAGAGAAAGATTTGAGTGTTCAAAAGAAAATAACATTCAAAAAAACAAAAGCATCATAGTTTGAGCGCTCAAAGGGATCATTTGAGCACTCAAAGCTACAAGTTCGAGCACTCGAAGGTTAATTTGAGCTCTTGAACCACACGAGAAGAGAATTGATTTTTTTTTGGAAACTTCCATTATGACTTAGGGTTTTGCATCATTTAGGATTCTTGTAGGGTCTATAAAATCAATGAATTCGCCCAAAATCGACACCCAAACATAAAGAAAAAGATAAAGAGGAAGAATAAGGAAGAAAAAAATCTAGGGTTTGGAGGATTTTGTATTTTTGATAAAAAAACTCAAAGCTTAAGAATAATTTTTGATTTTGAACTAGCAAGTAAACACACATATGTATTACACTTTGTTTTTAAATCCCTTAGGATCTTAGATTACATGAAATCCATTTTATAAGGGAATCATATGAATTATGCTTCATTTTTTATTTACCCACATGTAAGGCTAAGCATGGGCTCAGGCCAACCCGAGCTCGGCCTGACCCAACCCAAAATTTGGCCCAAAAAAGACTGACCCAAGCTAGGCCCAAAAAGACTAACCCAAGCTAGGCCCAAAAACAAAGATTGTATATATGTCTGAAGAAAATGTTCTACGAAGAAAAAGTGTCTTTAGTGTATATGATGAATTATAAGCTGACACGTGTTGTGTTGAGGGTTAAAATGTCCAAAAAAGTTGAGATGAAAAAGTAGGTGTCGAAAAAGAGACATCAAATTCAAAAACACATCATATATATATAGATAATTAACAAGCTTACATTAATAAGTTATTTGGTTCGATAGTTCATAATAGTGGAGGTTGTGAGTTCAATTCTTATCAAAGATTACATTTCTTTTTTTTATAAATTTATGGTATGTGGGTTGGTCCGAGCCTGGCCCGAAGCCCAATAAAATAATTAGGGCCAAGCTTGGGCCTAAGGTTTCTAAAAATTTTCGGGCCCGAGCCTGGAATTACTATAGTGGGCTGAGCCCTGGGCCTACCTCAGCCCGACCCTAGCCCGGTCCATGCACACCCCTACCCACATGTTTGTAGAATGCCTGTTTTGAAAGGGATATATATAT
>JAOXJP010233655.1:0-10282 GCA_025762735.1 Platanus orientalis | reverse complement strand
TCTCATTTTGGTTACCGATTTTCTTCTCTTCTGGCTCTATATTTCTTCTCTCTCAGAACTTCTATCTCTTGAACTCTATTCTTGATCTCTGTTTTCTGTTAATCACTTTAGACCTCTTGTTTCTTCATGGTATCAGAGCTATAAGCTCACGCTGTAATTTTGGTGTTTCATAAATCTTGAGATTTCTGCAAGCTTTTGTTCAACTAATCACCGTCAGAAGAATTTACAGTTATTAGCGTTCTAGAGCTCTCATCTCTACTCTTCTCTAAGTGCATCTGATCCTCACTGTTGTGAGCAGTTAATTAATTTTGTCATTTTTCTTTAGCGTCTATCTCAGATCTAACTTTCTTAAGGAAGAATCTTTAGTTCTCCTGAGCAAGAAGCATGACAGCAAACACAGGGCTCTCAAATAAGGCTCGTGCAAATGCTTCAACAAGCTCTGATGGATCTCTCTCTACCTCTGGATCTGTCAATTCTATTTTCAGTTTATCCTCTCTCAACTTACCTAAATATTTTTTTTTCAAATGTGTCTACCTTAGTGACTGTGAAGATTAACACTACAAATTACATTATGTGGAAATCCAAATTTCTAATGGCAATCAAGGCATATCGTCTTCAAAGTCTTCTTGATAGTTCTCACACAGTACCATCAAAATTCCATACTATTGCAAGCAGTAAATCAGAGTTAAATGCTGAGTATGTTGAATGGGATGTCATAGAGAAACAATTCTCAGTTATATTTCTGCTATTGTAATAGAAGCAGTGCTACCGTATATACTTCATTTTGAAACATCTAAGGAAGCGTGGGAGGCACTTGAACCCAAGTTCTCGTCTTTGTCTAAGTGTAATATCCTCTAATTGAAGAATAAAATCTAAAGAAAGCTTCTATGACCATGTCTCAGTACTTACAACAGATGAAGAGTATTGTAGACATTCTAGCAAACATTTCTTCACCTCTTAAAGAAGAGGATATAATCTTGAACATTCTCAATGGTCTACCTTCTTAATTTAACTCTTCTAAGACCGCAATAAGGACTAAGTCCCAAACCATTACTATTTATGATTTGCAAGAACTGCTTCTCATTGAGGATCAACAACTTGAGGCATTATCCACTAAAGAAAGCTCTACTCAGGAAGTCCATCTTTACTCCAATGCATTCAAGGCATCTCAAATTGAATTGAAGTCTAGAGGTTATGACTCTTATAATCAAGGTCATTTTAGAGGCCAAGGCCATCGTTACAATCAGAGGCTGAAACTTTTCTATCAAATTTGCAATATGCAAGGGCACACTACCCTAGACTATTACTTTCAAATGGATGCATCAATTCAACACCCATCTTCTTCGCTAGCAATAGGATTCTACAGTGGTGCTCAGTTTGGTTTTTAGTCACAAAATCATATCACATCCCCTATAACATACTATACTCATGGAGATTGTCATCAGCCAGTTAATGTAAATACAATCCTTTTCCATCTTCAGGTGGTATACATTCATAAGATAAGTTGCTAAACCCTGAACAAATGTGGTATCTTAACAATGAGGCAAGTAACCATATTACTCCTGATTTGAGTAATTTGTTTCTACAGTCTCCTTACACTGGGCCTTCTAAAGTCATGGTGGACAGCGACCAGTCCCTTCCAATTCAACACACCAGTTCTGGTATAATCTATACACATTTTTCTGAACTTAAGTTATAAAAGGTTTTACATGTCCCATAGTTGTCTATAAATCTCCTCTCTATCCATCAACTTGCCAAGGACAACAACTGTGTGGTGACCTTTGATTCTGAAAAGGTCTTTGTCATGGACAAAGAATCAAAGAAAGTGGTACTTCACGAGTACAATAAAGGTGGAATGTACCTTTTGCTAACCAGTCCAAAAGCTTCCAACTCATTGATTTTCAAGCTGGTTGCTCTTCCACCATCATATGGCATAATTGACTAGGACATCCAACAACTTGAACATTAGACTCTTTTCTTAAAAACTTGAATTTGCATTCCAATAATGTTGGCTCTTATAACCCTTGCAATGCGGCTAAATCATATAGGATTAGTCTTCTAATATCTTCTACTGTGACTCATTTCCCATTTGAATTGTTGCATATAGATATCTGGGGCCCTGCCTCTACTACTACTTCTTCTGGCTTTAGGTTTTATTTGCTTATTGTGGATGACTACACTCATTACTCTTGATTATTTATGCTCAAGCACAAGTCTGAGGTTTTATCTGTTTTCACCAAATTCAAGACTCAAGTTGAAAATATTTTTTCAACAAAGGCAAAGACTATACAGTTAGATGGTGGTGGTGAGTTGACTAATCATAGTTTTCAAAAATTTTTAATTGACTGGGGTATAATTCATCAGCTATCTTGTCCATACACTCCTGCTCAAAATGGAGTGGTTGAGAGAAAGCACAAGCATGTTATCGAAACAATGATTGCACTGTTACATACGGTATCTTTACTAGTTCAGCTCTAGGGTGAAGCAGCTTTAACAGCAGTCTATCTAATTAATCGAATGCCTACACAATTCTTACATGGTGATTCTCCATATTTTAGACTCTACAACACACAACCTGATTTCACTTTTTGCTAGTCTTCGGCAACGTGTGTTATCTATAGCTCAGACCTTACTCTAATAGCAAATTGGAGCTACGGTCTAAGTGTTGTGTCTTTATTGGTTATGCTGAGAATTGAAAAGGGTACAGGTGTCTTGATAAAGACACTAGCAGAGTGTATATCAGTCTATTCATACAAATTCAGGAGAATGAATTTCTTTATCTCAATACTACTTCTCAAGCTTCATCGAGACCACCAGACTGTCATATTCTTGGGTTTGATCCTACTACAATAATTCGAAAAGTGAGTTCAACGACCCAATTAGGTTCATAGCATTTGTGTTCCAATGGCTCCAATGTTTTTAAATCTCCTTCGTCAGATTCACGTAAGGAAATTTTAGGTATTCAACCATCGTTAGATTCCTCTTCTCAAGATATCTCATGTGATGCTCACGTGCTCATTTTAGTTCCTCCAATTAATGCTTCTTAGACATTAGATCCCCACCTTAGTTCTCATCCATCTGATGTGAATATTTTTAATGACTCTAATTCCCATTTGCCTATTACGAATGATTTACATATCAATTCTTCACCATTAGAATAGGATATATCCTCTACACTGTCAGGTGTATCCATTTGCTCTTCTTCACCAGAGAATACCCAACCAAGAACTTTATTAGAGATTAACTGTCACTTTATTAGAGAGAAGCTGCTACAGAATGTTCTGTGTGTTAGATATGTTCCTATTGTAGATTAAAATGTTGATATTCTAACTAAATCACTTTGTTTACCCAAGTTCTCTCATTTTTGTTCCAAGTTTAGACTCATACCCATGCTAAACTTGAGGGGGGGGTGATGGAATAGTGACTTAAGAGTGCAAAATGCACAATGAGGTTGTTAGTTTGTTGTAATTGTTTTTAGCATATAAGTGAGTGGTGACGAGTAAGCTCTCAGTTGTATTTATGTACAGGTGTAAAGTGGTTACACACATGTGTATAAATAGGAGTGAAAGAGGATCCAAGAGGTAGCTTGGGTTATAAGTTTTCTCATTTTGGTTTTCGGTTTTCTTCTCTTTTGGCTCTGTATTTCTTCTCTCTCATTCTATCTCTTGAACTCTGTTCTTAAACTTTGTTCTTAATCTTTGTTCTTAATCTTTATTTTCCATTAATCTCTTTAGACCTATTGTGTCTTCACAGGGCACACCTAAAGGATAATGAGAGAGACTATGGCTTCTTGCCCTTAAGAGTGTTCATAGCATTCAGGTTAAGAGTAGCCTCCTCTCCACTCTATCAATTAGATAGGAACACAATAGCAATGATTGCTGCCAACACTATTCGCTGCAAGGTGCTTGCACTGTGTACTTAGTCACCTCTGAGGTTACGTTCTTTACATCAGGGCCTTGATGTATGAATATGTTTGTTTGTTTTTTTATATGCTATAAATTCTTGCCAGAACCAGGAAGATTTGGATCTTGGAGAGATTTTAGTGTGTTGTTGTTAGGATCGGCATTAGAGTCTGACAACATTCGGAGGTGTTGGTTCGTTGAGTCCATTGGAGTGAGTGCAAACCAAGACATCGGTTCACCAAGAAGTTGAGTAAATGATGGTGTTGATTCATCAAACATTCGCGTAAATAAAGGTGTCGGTTCATCAAATAGGTTAATGTTCTCTCTTATATCATGGCATCCATTTGAAAAATAGATGAAATTGTCTGGCAAAAATTCCTTAGATACACAAACTTGAAGGCATTAGGATAAAGATGAGAGATTGGCTAGGTTGGTGTTCCTACTTTTTCCTACTTCCCATTTAACACCCTACATGTCTCAAACTCTTCGCCCATTGTGGAACACATCATACCACTGATATTACAAGAATGACTCTTATTAGATGAGGACAAGTAACCAGATAGATTCCCAAATAATACCGTCCTTAATTTATCTCATACATTAACATCAAATTCAGATTTAATATTCTTGAGAGTAATTTCAACAAAATTATGTAAACAAAACTTAAATATAAAAAATAATGCATACAACGTTATCATTTTTTTTTTTACATAGAAAAGAAACAGTAAGTATCAATCACTGTCAACAATCTAAAGCAAAATATCTATAAGTTTTACAACTATTACTATTTAATATTGTTGTTCTTATGTAATTCTAAATTATATTCAAGTTTAACAAATCAATATAGGTTAGAAAAACTTATTGGTTTTCTCCAGTTGAGGCGTGTCTATGAACACTGTCCTTAAACGGTATTTGCCGCCCATGGTGCAGTAGGGTATTCTCCAGTGACCATTCCAAGATTCAATGACAATAATCTCTCAAATCCACACGCATAATGAAATATCAATCAATGAATGATTTGGTTTATGGTTCCAACTTAATCCAAAGTGCAAAAGAATCTTCAAAATAGCAATCCAAAAAACTTGAAGAATTCGTATGAGATTTCATCTTGTTGTGCAATCTTTTTAGTTTTTCACTCATTTTCCTTTCGCAATCACAATCAATCTTCTCCTTTATAGAAGACCCTTTAACGTTCATCTCTCTCATCATTGGAAATAACCCAAAGTTCTAAAATTTAGTCGTTGAAACCACCCATTTATTCTCATTGATTGGCTTTTCAAATATCCATAAGTACCAATGTATAAATCAATTCAAAATTAAAAAGAAATTTAACTTATATTTAATAACAAAATAAGTGTAATGAGAGCCGTTGTCTTTCTTATACCAAAAATGGAAAGAAGATACGTAACATATCTCTTATGGTAAAAATGGTAACAACAATCACTAATAATAATAATAACATATAAGTTAATTAGGGAAGATTTGTATTTTGAATCTTACCTATAATACACAACAAATCCTACCTCCAACTCTTTATATTTCTTAAGTCATTTTGATAATCCAAGTACTATCTTGGTGTCTCTTCCTCTCAAAGGAAACAATTTGGCGACCTAATCTTGTGCCATGCAATTGGCCTTAACTGTCAAAAGTTAGCTTTTGTTGATGGATCTTTACCCAAACCAGAGTTTTCTTCTATCTCGTTTCATCTCTGTCAACGATGTAATCCCATGGTTCTCTCATTGATTTTAAATGCTCTCATCATAGATCTTGCAAAGAACATTGTCTATGCTTCTACTACTTGCAAAATATAGTTTGATCTATAGGTTCACTTTTCACAAAGCAATGCTCATTGCCTATTTCAATTTAAAAAATTCATTTATACATTTCAACAAGATCAACTATCTATTGTCGCTTAATTTACAAAGTTAAAACATTCATGGGATGAGTTATCATCTATCTAGTCTTTCACAATTTGCTTTTGTGGTGTTTTATAGAACTCAAATGATTATTTTCAACAAGAATGATTATTTTAATTTTTGATGGGTCTCAATGAGTCTTATAACTCTATTCGTAACAGTATCCTTCTCATAGATCTAATGCCATTTGTTTCAAAGGCATACAACTTTATTCTTCAAGAAGAGCATTAACATGATCTTTATATCACTAGACCCCTTGTTGAAGTCACGGCCTTTGCTGCTCTTAAGCATTATCATGCTCATAAACCTGAGAATTCTTGCACATCCACCTTTGGTTTATGGTCTCATCTTCATTGTGATCATTGTAATAAAGATGGAAATTCATGAGATTGTTATTTCAAACTTGTAGGCTACCTCAAATGCAACTTGAAACCTCATGTCAATAATGTTGTATTCATGCTTCTTCTTCTTTGGATGTGGCTTGCATTTACTCAAGAACATCGCCAATTTTTGTCACTCCTCTAGATAGGTAGTTTAAACCATTTGGCAAATCTCTCAGGTGACTTCCTATGTTTCTCAACCTTCTCTTCTTTCAACAATTATTGGATCATCGATAATGGTGCAACTGATTACATTGTTTCATCACCCTCACTTCTTTCTTCCATCTACCCATCACCACCAAATGATCCTATCAAATTACCCAATAGTAAATTTGCTCATGTTTAACATGTTGGCTCTATTTTTGTATCCAATACCCTTACCTTGCATAATGTTATATGTGTTATATCTTTCAAATTTAATTTACTGTCCATAAAACGTCTTACCTTTGATTTTTCATGTATCGTAACATTTTTTTTTATCATTGCCTTTTTTAGGACCATTTAACGAAAAGGACGATTGGAGCAGGTAAAGCTCATAGTGGTTTTTTATATTTTTCAATCTTCTAATGATGCATTTGCTACTCTTGTTCAGAGCATGAAGTCATTTGGCATATGGCATTAGCGTCTAGGTCATCCATCCACCGCTTGCCTTAAGTCACTTTCTCAAAATAATTCTCATGTAGTTTTTCCTAATTCATGTCATTATGATGTATGTCCTTAAATAAAGCAATCCATATTACCTTTGTCTCACAGTTTAACAATACTAATGCTTGTTTTCAATTTATTCATTGTGATATATGGGGTGGCTATGCCAAACCTTCTCGTATAGGAGCACATTTTTTTAACTCTTGATGATTTTAATCGTTGCACTTAGATATTTCTTATGCAACATAAATTTGAAACTTACCCTATCTTAAAATCATTTTTTACTTTTATCAAACTCAATTCAACTGTCATATTAAGTCTCTTCGAAGTGATAATTGTAGTGATCTTTTTTCAGTAAATATGTTATCCTTTCTTCAGGCTAATGGGGTGCATCATCAACATTCTTGCATAGCTACACCACAAAAAAATGGTATAGTTGAATGCAAGTACCACCATTCACTTGAAGTAGTGTGTGCCTTATGCTTTCCAACAAATCTTCCCCTTTCATTTTGGGGTAATTTCATATTAACTACAACTTATTTGATTAATCGCTTATCCACAATTTTTAGAAAGAAAAAGCCCACATGAAATTCTTTTTCGTTCACCACATATATTTCAACATTTACGGATTTTTGGTTATCTTTGTTATGCTCATTACATGCACGATAGCAACAAATTTGATTATCGATCTTGTTGATGTATTTTCATTGGGTATCCTCATGGACAAAAAACATACCATTTATATGATATGGATAATCATTCTGTTTTCTCCAGTAGGGATGTTACTTTTCACGAAAATATTTTTCCTTTTAACACTTCTTCCTTTACTTATAATCCTTCTCTTATCTCTCCACCTTTATTTATACTTGATACTTCAATAACATTAACTAATTTACACTCTAATGTCATTTCTATCCACAATGATACACCACCTACCCTATCACCCACTAGTCCTTCTATTTCTCCACCCTCCACCTCACACCCTCAACCTTCACAACCTGCACATCATATGATTCGACACTCAAAACAGTCTCATCAAAGGTTGCAATATCTAAAGGATTATCATTGTGTTGTTATTAGCCCAACATGATCCATTTCATCATCCTCTTCTACATCAGCCCAGTTATCTTCTTACCTCCTTAGTGATGTTCTATCTTACGATCATCTTTCTCCAACATGTAAATATTTTGTAGCCACTATTTCAATCATTTTTTAACTAACTTCTTTTTCCAAAGCATCCCTTGATCCAATTTGGAGATAAGTTATGAACAAAGAAATTAGTGCCCTTAAAGAAATAGTACCTGGTCATTGGTTGATTTACCTAATAAAAAGACCCCTATCGGCTATAGATGGGTCTATAAAGTAAAATACAATTCTAATGGCACCCTCGAATGTTAAAAGGTTTGCCTCATTGCAAAATGGTATAATCAACAAGAAGATATCAATCATAAGGAGTCTTTTGCTCTTGTTGCTAAATTGGTCACTGTTTGTTGCTTGTTTGCTACTGTCACTGTCAAGGAATTGTCTCTTCATCATCTTGATGTTTAGAAGGTCTTTTTACATGGAAAAAAGTTTATATGAAATATCACTAAGTTTTTCTTGTAAGGGGGAGCATCATGTTTGTCACCTGCACAAGTCCCTCTATGGACTGAAACAAGCATCACATTAATGGTTCTCCAAATTTTCAAATGCACTTCAAGATACAGGTTCCACTCAATCCAAAACAGATTATTCTTTATAATTCAACACTCTAGTTCATCCCACACCTATGTGCTCGTTTATGTTGATAACATAATCATCATGGGTAATGACCTTGCCATTTTATCCCTTGAACAATTTTTGAATTCTCAATTTCACATTAAGGATTTAGGTCCTCTTCAATATTTTTTGGGTATAGAGGTGTTTTGGTCTATGAAAGGTATTGTGTTAACCCAACCTAAATATGCCCTTAAGACCTTTAAGATATGAGTCTTCTTACTGTTAACCCTGTATCATTTCCTATGGAACCAAATTTGGAATTAACAACCAATGATGGTTCTCTATTAGACGATCCTACTTCTTATCACTAGTTAATTGGAAGATTAAATTATCTCACCATTACAAGATCTAAGATTGTCCACTCAGTTCACACCCTTAATCAATTCATAAATAAACCATGGAAACCTTATTGGGATGTAGCTATATGTATTCTACATTATTTAAAGGGTTCACCGAGTTAAGGAATTCTTTATCCGCTGAAACTGTATACGAGTCTATGACAGTGGTATCTTGCAAGCTCACATGGCTGTGTTACTTACTGTCTGACCTTAGTATTTGTTACAATGAGCCCATGTAGTCAACCCTTTTTTTCATGAACATACCAAACATATAGAACTTGATTGTCATCTCATTCATGAAAAAAATCCAATAGGGCTTGATTCTTACTGTACATGTCCCTACTACTCTTCAACGTGCAGATATTTTTATCAAAGCCCGCATTGAACAAAAATCAATTTCAATTTCTCATTGACAAGCTAGGTGTTCTCAACGTTCACACTTCACCTTGACGGGGTGTGTTAGGAACGACTTGGTCAAGTCAGATTTTGAATTTTGAATTTGATTTGTTTGGAATCAACAACCAAGTCAAAGACGTTTGT
This sequence comes from Platanus orientalis, assembly GCA_025762735.1. Lineage (NCBI taxonomy): Eukaryota > Viridiplantae > Streptophyta > Magnoliopsida > Proteales > Platanaceae > Platanus > Platanus orientalis. Next base: position 803 of record JAOXJP010233655.1, on the reverse strand, counting down.
TTGTATTTTAAAATTCTATTTTGTATTTCAAATTTTGGTTGTTATCTTAATCCCTAAAATCATGGGATTCAATCTTTGTAAATTCCATATATATTTCCCCATATTGGGATGAATATGATAACTTGATTATTATCGAAACTTAACACTTCTAATATTGTGTTATGCTTTCAGATATGCTGCTAATGTTGCATCTATTGTGTTGCTGGCGATAAATCTCAAAAGGATAACAACCTAATAAAATGATATAAAGTAAGAAGTAGAGCTGGCGATTTGCTAGCCTGGGCTAAACAAAGGGCGCAAGCTGAACGATCAGCGGTGTTAAAACCTAGTTTTTTGGGTAATTTAGATGATTTTCCAGCGACTTGGCTGAGTAATTTGGTCTTAAGACTATTTTATTACGAAATTATATATATACTTGCCTACGTGTTTTTATTATTTTAAATATTAATATAATTTAATACTAACCAGCTGGCCACTAGGGAAGAGTTACCTGACAACTCCTATAGGCAGCCTTCCAAGTCAACGGACCTATCTGACTCACGTGGGCGTGAAACAGTATAGTCTAAGTGTGTGTCAGTTCGAAAACTGGGCCTGTCAGGCCAGGCAGTTTTGAAGCTCTAGTCTCGTATGAATGATGAATGTCAAAATGCAATCTTAAATATTAGATCTTGAAAGTTGATAGAAATAGAAGTTTCTTAAGGTTTTCTATGACAGTAAATATACTCTTCAAAGCAATGAAATTACGCTAATTGTCTTCTAATGAGTTAATAAATATACAATATAATCATTTCATTGGATATAAT
>JAOXJP010233654.1:0-10282 GCA_025762735.1 Platanus orientalis | reverse complement strand
GAATGGCGGAACAGGATTCATGTAGCCGACCCCAAATAGTTGGGATAAGGCTGTTTGTTGTTGTTGTAGGAAACATCTATTATAGCAAATTTGACTGTAATTTTATTTTGTAGCATGAACAAAAATATGGGTTTTTGCTTATTTATTTGGTAAGAGGTTTTGGTCCTTAACATGGATTTTTGTCTTTTTATGATTTTTTTAACTCATGTTACAAAAATTTACAGCAAAATTTACTACAGCTGGTCACCCACCATTTTATAATTTGGAGTTGAAATTGTCTACTACAGCTTGAAGTGTGGTAAAGTCTAGCATTGTTTCCAGAGTAACACGTACCTTCCAACAAATAGAAATCACCCACCAAAAAGTGAATAATCCATTAAATTTGTTTTATTTTTATTTTTTACATTTTCTGGGGCACCTGCTGCACTGCAGATGATGCCAAACTTTACCACACTTCAAGCTGTGGTAGACTATTCCAAGTCTTTTATTATAGAGTTGAATTTAATAAAGCTATGTTTAGTTTTATAGTTAATTTCTCCGACAATTTTAATGGTACGCGTCGTGACCTGAGGCCACTATAGCAAGTAATGTACTTTTCCATTGGCAGCAGGACACGACTATGTATGTTGTACTGTAAAATTCTCGTAAATAAATCCAAACCCCTCCACCAGAGAAGCCGACAAACACAGACCCAACCAAAGTCAGATTCTTTTGTTGCTCTCTTCTTCTACTTTGCCTTCTCTTCTCTTCTCTGCTCTGCTCTGTTTCTTCGCCTATAACACTCAAGCTCAGAGAAGAGGAGGAGAGAAAGAGAGACAAGGAACTTACCCATTTGAGCTCCCATCACAAGCTTTACTTTTTGGAAGAGAAGAATGTATGCAGAGACAGGAATTCTATCTCCATGCTTTCAGGGTTTCTCACAGGAAGCCCAATTCCTTGAGGAGTCCTGTCGATTCCAGAACGCCATTGCTTCAAGGGTATTTTCTTTTGCTCTCTCTCTTTCTCTTCTCTGTTTCACTCTTGGCCAATTTGCATTTCTTTGAATAGATTTTGTGGTTTTGGTTTAGGGTTTCTGTTCTTCTTTCTCTGATAACATCTACACCGTTTCTGTTAATTTTTCATTTGATTTCAGTAGTGATACTCTCTCTAATTAAGTTTCTTCGTTTTGTTTTTCGATTTCTTTGGACTATCTTTTATAATTACAGTTCGATTTTCGACTGTTCAAGCTTCATTTCTGTGGAGATTTCGGTTTTGTTCTGTCTATCTTTTGTGATTTAGATGGAAATTTGCTTGATTTAAGTTCGTTTTCTTCCCTGATCTGGAAAAGAAAGTTTGAAAAAGGAAAAAAAAAAATACTGGGAGTCTTTTTAAGTCTCTTTTCTTGTGTCCTTCCTGTTTCTAGTGTAAACTCGCTGTTGAGGATTCGCTTTTTTCAGCACCTACAGAGATTAAGGAGGAAGAAAGTAGGAGAAAGTGGAAAGTTGATTTTTCCTTTTTCGCAACCCTAAAAAGTTGCTCAGTCAGAAAGTAGGAGTTTTCCCGGCAAATTCATCCATTTCGGGCGTGTGGGTGTTTTGGTCATTTAGTATATTTTAGGGGTAGTGCACAAAGAGTTTTGACTTTTGTATTGGGGCGAAAAATATGACTAGTACCAATGGCTAGCGATGTTGAAACGACTTTCGGAGAGTGCAATGACTAAAATACCACTACCTGTTTGAACTCTGTGACCAGAGTAGTTTTTGGAACTGCTGAATACCCTTAAGAGAGAAACCTCTAATTTGCTTTCTTTTCAATTTTCTCCTGGTAAAGGAATTAAGTTCTTGAATAATTTGGGAATTAAAAAAAAAAGAATCCATTTTCTGAAACAATAATAGAGCTTTAAGAAAATGACAACCCACTATTTCCCAACAATCAAGAAAGGAAATACTTTCTTGATTTCATCCTGTTATACTACTCATGTTGATTTTTTTTTTTTTTATAATTTTCTATTTTGTTTTTACTTCTAACCCATGTTATTAGGATTTAAACTCATCTGGGGTCCAGTCATCTGGCCTTCTAATCAATCTTTTAGATTTGCCATAGCCCAAAAAAACCAGATGGGTGAGCTGATGGCAGACCATACTTAGTTTGTAGTTTGAATTGATTTACCTGATTTGCAAATTTGACAATGTCCTTGCAAGTCCAATGGAAAATTTGCCTCTTTGCTAGAGAGTTATCAGAAGTTGTTCGTAGATTGTTGGTTATTTTAAACTTAAGTTGATTAGCCTATTTAAGTTTAATTTTCTGAAAGGCCAACTATGCAGACTGAGCTAGGTAACTTCGGTTTGACCCTCTTGTGCTCACCTCATGCATTAATGGAAGTTGAATGTTAATCAGGTATATTATAAGCCACGCTCATCTAAATTTTTTAGTGTGGTCATACTCAGCTATTATTATTTCTCAGAGCTCCCAATTATTCATTAAAAAAATGTTAAATATTGTATTGTACATAACAAGGAGACAAGGACCATCTGTTTTGCAAATGATTTCCTTCTTGGGTTCGTGTTGGATGCTTAAAGATGAGATATATTAGAGAACTCCATATTATCTTTTTTCCTTGTTTTTGTTTATTTGTATGTCATTATAATCTCTTGATCTTTTTTATCTGGAAAAAAAATTTCTTTGTCATATACTAAGATGAAATATACTCATGGTACATGGCCATTGATCCAAACTGTCCACATGTTCAGGCCAACCCTTTAATTGACATCTTATTCTAACTTCCTTGTTCTCTTCTTCTGTAGAGCAACCTGGTTCAGACCACTGTGTCAGAATATGATCTTGGAGGAGAAGGAGATTTATTTAGGGCTCCAGAACCTATCATCGAACAACCTATGATGGGCCTGGATCCCATGACGGCTGCCATTTCAATGATTTCTTTTGGAGAAAATGTCATATCCCCCCAAACAATCGAACTCACTGACATTGAATCAATTCGAAGTGAGCAGCTGTTGAGTGAGGTCTTCTATGAATGCAAGAAGGATCTCTTGGCAAAATCTGCCATAGAAGAATCATTACCAAAGGACTTGGATGTCAAGAATCCTTCTTTCCAGATGGAGGGGGATCCAATCGCAGAGAGAGAAAGATTGATTTCACAGGGGCTAATCCAGAAAAGTGTTAGTGTGGAGTGTTTGAGCTCAATGGAGTCAATGCAAATTGGTGTGATTAGGCCTAACTTTCTGGATTTTCAGGGAATGGACTTTGAAACTGCCTATGGGATGCGGAGGGCCTTCAGTGAGGGGGATATACAGGTATGAATTAATTGGTCTCTTTGTTTAGTTTCATTTAATTCTTCCACAGGGAAAACTAATTAAACTAATTAAAATGAGGTGCCATCTTCTTAATACCTATATCTACCCAGAAGAGCTTAGGGAAAGGGAAAGGGAAAGGGAGATGAAATGAAAAGAGGATCACCAAATTGAGTGAATCTTCTATGACTGCAGGAAGATCTCTTGGAGATAGAATTCTTTCTTAGAAGTTGGACCAAATTTAGATTACTGCAGTTATCATGTGAGGACACCCAAAGGCAGACAAATGCATTAAAGAACTTTGTAAATGAGAGAGCACCTCATCATTCGCTAAGAGTTCAGACAGATGCATTAAAAAACTTTGTAAATCCTGAAATGTTAAAGGGGAAAAAAGTGGTTATTATTGGAAAGACTATGTTTCTTGAACAGATGGACTCAACTCAACTCAACAAAGCCTTATCCCAGCTACTTTGGGTCAGCTTTCTTGAACAGATACACAAATCATAATTTTTACAAAGCCATTCATTACAAATAGGCCATAGACTACAAACTTCTAAGCTGATAAGAACCAATTGATTATCGAGGAGACTGGTCAATCCACCCAGTTCAAATTACTCCAAATAATACTCCAAGTTTAATTATGCCAAGCAGCTATGAGACTGAGAGGCTACTCAAATTACTCCAACTGCTGGTTTGCGTGGGTATCTTTGTGTCCAATCGATACTCAAGGTTCCCATACATATTACCTGAAATGACGTCATCATTTCAGGTAACCAGGCTTTCAAGTGTAATGGAAACTTACGATTTTCTTTCCCTCTCAAATTTCTGGTGTATGCCACTAGATTTTTCTGAGCTTACATTTGTTTTGACCGCTAAGCATTTCCTATCTTTGCAACAGCACTAAACGTAGATAGATGTGTAGATGTGTCTGGTCATTTCCACATTATGTGACAGTGGTTCATTCATTTTGAATTTTTTTTACAGACTCTTGGTAGCAGCAATACAAACCACCTCAATTCTCACTTTGAGCGGCCAGTAACCATTGGCAACTATACCATTGAAGAACGGTTGCAAAGGCTTTCCAGATATAGGAAGAAGAAGACAAAGAGGAACTTTGTCAAGAAAATCAAGGTAACTAGAAATCGCCATTGTTAGATTTGATGGGGGTAAATGCTTTATTGTTTCTACAGAAAATCATAATTGTCACTTTTGGTTGAGTCTGTGATTGCGGATTTGCCACTTAAGTAACGAAGCTGAAGTTTATTTATTCCTACCATGGGATTCCTCTTATTAGATTGTTATGTGTTACATTTTTACTTAAGACGGAGGATTACATTTTTCACCATAACCTAGCCTTATGGCAGTTTCTTTCAGTATGCTTGCAGGAAAGCTTTGGCTGACAGTCAACCAAGGATCCGTGGAAGGTTCGCGAAGACTGAAGAATCAGAAGTTCTCAAGAACTAGAGTTTGTAAATACTTCAATAAGAAATATAGGTTGTTAGCTCCCATTAAGATTATGGAAGAGGACAAGTATGGGTGTAGCTTCTGCCATAGATCAAGAAGTGAAATCATCTTTTTGCTCAATTAGGCAGACTCAAAATCTACAAAATAGTTTCTATCTTCTTCGTTGTAATAGTCTCCTTTGTGGGTCAACCTGTTAAGGTAATGCTGTAATTAATGTCTGTTGAATAAAAGAAAATGGAAGTCCTTGTTATGACTTATATGATATAACTGATCTTGGTATTTCTTTTGTTCTCAACAGCTGTCACAGTAACATATAATCTCTTGCACTCCTGGAATAATATTCTTTCTTGATCCATGATGGATAACTACTAACCACTTGTTCTAAAAGTTCGAATTGATAGAAGGAGACGAATCAATTCATTTATCATATAATTTAGGTTAAGTCAGATCTTTGGCCGAATTCTCCTTCATGGATTTTACGGCTCATGAGTCTTTGTCTCACATGAGTCGTTTGTTTCCTACGAGTCACCCCATCTTGAGTGTACCCTCATCTCATATAGGCTGTCACATTCAATTCTGATGTGAAAATGTCTTGTTATTAATCACTACCAATAAGGAGTTTCTAACACAAGATCTTCTGCTCTAATATCAATTTGATGCAGAATAGCTAATCATTTGCTCTAAAAGCTCAAATTGATAAAGGGAGACGAATCAATTCTGTTATCTTATAGCCTAGCTAGGCCAGGTCTTTGGCCGAACCCTCTTTTATGGGTCCCACTTCTCATGGGTCTTGCCTCACAAGTTGTTTGTTTCCCATGGGTTGCCCCACACTGAGTGTACCCATGTTTCACACAGGTTATTCCACTCAAGTCCGATGTGAAAACACCCCTATATTATTCCAATCCCATCTTTCCTTCTTATTTCATCTACACAAACCTTGCTTTCTAGTTAGATACTCCTGTATCTGAAATCTTTTGAGGAAATACAGTTCGAAGTTCTCAGGCTATCCAACCACAAATGGTTACCTAGTATGCAGTTTAGTATGGTTTACATGGTCTAAACATAGCAAAAAAATTTCTAAAACTCCGCTACATAACTTCCTTTACCGTCTCTCTCATGCTTGTTATAGGAGATATAATTGTGTTTATTACATAGTGTTGGGCGTCCCTCCTCATGGGAGGTGGGATCCATAGCTCAATGGCATAAGTGTCTTTTGACACTAAGGTAAACAAAATAGAGCAAGAGAGAGAGAGAGAGAGAGAGAGAGAGAGAGAGATGAACCGTGAGTTGAAATCGGTAAGAGAGGAGAATTTTTGTTTTTCTTGGAGCAAGGAAGAAGAAGAAAGGGGGTTTGTTGATCCTCGTAGGGCTTGATTTTCTTTCACCATTTTTGAGTGATTGAAGGTATCAAAACAAGATTTCTCTTATTTGTTTAGGTGTTTTAAGGTTGGGGATTTCTTCTTGAGAATAGTAGAAAAAGATTGAAGAAGAATGTGTGAAGATTGATGTTTTTTTAAAGGATTGTGAGCATCCACAAATCTGTGTCATTCTCTTCAAAGCTTCTTGGTGTAGCCTCTTGTATTGGTGAGATCCAACCTTATACCGATTTCATATTTTATTTAGTGGAATATTTTTCTAGACAAGTGTCCCGTGATTTTTTTCATTTTTGGGGTTTTCACGATAAAATCTTGATGTATTGTGGTGTGTTTTCTTTTATTATTTGTTTTGTTATTTGTTGTAATTATATATTGTATTTTATTTTCATTTGGTGTTATTCCACTAATTTGCACCAAGGAATAGAAAAAGTGTGGTTTTCCCAACAAGTAGAAAATTGCAGGAGTGTCAACAAGTCATATATGAATTGGCTCCAAAGATACCCATACCTGACCTTGTTAAAAAAATTAGATACAACACTTGTGGAGTCTAAGAATGAAATATGGATAGATGGTTTCGTACCTGACCCACCAACCAGCAGATATCAGGTGCCCAATGGTTGACCACTGGAAGTTTAGCATGATTAATTAATAAAAATGACTTGGATTTTCTTGGTTAAAGATGAAGATTACCTCTAATAGTTTAATGCTACACTTAATTTTTGAGTGGTCATGGGGGTAGAGATAAATGGTAAATCTCGTAGGTAATTCCTCCAAATACTTGGAGTCTTTGGATCCAAATACAACCTTAATGTAGAAGTACATCAAAACCTGGATTGTTGTAACAGGCAAAAGCATGTATGAATAAACTCGAGAAAGACGCCAAAACCTAAACAGTAGAATCATGACCCTAAAGGGGAAGGGTGGAAACCAAGATATAAACCACTAAAATGCATTTAAGCTTTATAATTTGGTGTGAGTATATATTTGTTAGGTATCCAATAATGGCAAGTTCAAGCTGATTCAGTGATTCCTAATTGGTTATAAAGGTATAGATGTATAACTCTTTGTGCATTGATTAGGTTCTAAACAGTGATTCCTATTTGGTTGTAGACCCATAGATCCAAACCCTTATTATTGATTGGGTGCTAAACAAGGGAACCATCATGTTGGACAATTGGGTACACCATTGACACTATCCACCATCCAAAAAGGATGATATGTATAATATTAACAGATGTGCTTGTTCTAAGCTATCATCAATCCATATTTTGGCCTAGAACAATAGCCATCCATATTTTAGCCCAAAACAATAGCAATAGTGTTGGCGGAGCAAAAACAACTATAATATTCTACATGATGAGATACGAGCCTAAATCACTCACGTTCTATGTAATAAAGAATACGAAAGCAAAACAAAAATCAACAAGCATATATAAGATGACGATTTTTACATAGTTCGGCCAAGATGCCTAAATCCACAGGAGATCTGTTTTTCATTATATGAGAAAAGTAAAAGATGTACAAAGCTCTCTTACTCAAACTCTCATCTTAGAACATAAGCCCTTAACCTTGTTACACCCTTCTCCCTCACTTCTCTTAACCCTGTGAAAAACCCTTCTCACCTTCTCTACAATCCAGAGAAGAACCCTATTTTCTTCAAAGAGAAAACCCAACAAGAAAAGAAAAGACTAAAGAAACAACCAAAACCTTACTGAGAATCTCTCTTAAATAGAGAGACATGTCCCTTTTCCTTTCTTGTACGAGGAAAAGACGATCTTAATTAAAGACTACCTCTAATTAGTCATTTTAAACTCTACTATTGGATTGCACACTAATTAAATGGTTGAGAAACCAAGACAAACCTAACAATCGCCTCCTTCGCTTGTTTCATAGACACCTTGAAGATATCATGTTGTAGTTTATTCCACTTGCATCTTTGCCAAGACAGGATCTTCAACATGTGTACAACACTCCACCTTGGCTTGCATTCTAGAACCACCCTGGAAAAAATATATACCTATCATTTTAGTTAACAATGCGCTATATGCTTGGAAAGCACCCCTACCTTAGATCTAAATCATATCATGTTTGTTATCATCCCAAACAACCATTGACTTTGAAGAGTCATCGCTACACATACCATCAAATCAATTTGGTCCTGACACCATCCAACTCTATCATAACACAACCAATGCAGATGTATAGATGTCTTGAGTTGATTCATCCACTCAACTCTAGAGAGGGACATTGGTCCATCCTCTCTAATCGCAAGACCGGTCTCAACATCGTCTACCACTTGGAAACTCATAATACTTGTCTTTGTCTTAATTATGAAAGATATTTAGTGCGAACTTTTATTATTCTATGCACCCCGTTTCTAGTTTTCTATCATGGTCAAAGGAATACCATCAATCATCATATTTCTTATCAAAAGAAAAAAAACCATCACACTTTTCTCCCTTCATCAGGATCAAATAACCATGTGTGATTTTCATGGCTTCACCTATAAAGGAATACTTGTAACTTATAGAGTCCAACCAGCCCAGTGATATTAGATTCCTTTGCATTTGTGGGACATATGACACACCACCCAAACTATGAATCACTCAATCAAATATATTGACTTTCACTATCCCAACACCTATTATGTCATAAGTGGATTCAACACCCAAAGAAACAATACTTGTTTTTTTCTTTTGAAATGTGTCAAAAAATATTTTTTTCTTGGAGCATATATGAACAAGACGACATGAATCTAATATCCATTCATCATAAGAAAAAAAATATCCATACCTTTGGAGATTGTGAAAACATCTCCAATGTATTCCTCTTGTTCCTCTGCCAATGTTGTATTGGGAGCATCATTTTTTTTCTATCATCACAATTTGGATAATTCCTCTCAATGTGACTCATATTCCTTGCAATGAAAACATTGTACATTGTTCATTGCTCTCGATTTGAACTTATACCCACATTTTCCAGATCCCCTCAGATAACCTTTATAAATTTCCACCCAACTAACCAACCCAAGATCTTGACCTCCTACAAGATTTGGTCTCCTCTTAATCTCATGATATAGAAATGATGTCATGACATATTCTAAGATTACTGTATCTTTTTCGAACAATAACATTGCTACCGAGTTGTCGTAAGACTCATGTAGCAATGTAAGAAATAATAGGGTCTTATCTTCTTCCTCCACCTTAACACCCACTTAGTACAGTTGATCCAAAAGCTGGTTCAACATGTTTAAGTGTTCCAATAGATTCTCGCATTCCTCCATTTTCATCTTGTACAATTGTCGCTTTAGATATAGTTTGTTGGTGAGTCTCTTTCCCATGTAGAGTTTCTCCATCTTCTTCCATAAATTTGGTGTCGAATCTTCATCCATAACATTAAACAATACGTTATCCACAAGACTAAGATGAATTGTGTTGATTTCCCTCATCTCTATGTTTTTTCAATCATTATCCATCTCCTTGGATTTGCCTCTTTTCCCTACAATGCCTTTGTACAAACGATGTTGTACTGATAAATACTTCATTCTTCCTTTCCAAAGAGTGAAACTACCATTTTCATCAAGTTTATCTAAAGAGAACTAGTCAATGGAAGCTTTTATTGTCATCCTAAATCAACTCAAAATTTTAAAAAGTAACCCCTTGAGTAAAAAATAGTTTTACTTACTAGTTTTTTCATCTTCTTCCCAAACATGAATTATAAGCTCTGATACTAATTGTTGATACAACAGAAACAACCCTAATATTTCAAATGATGAGATACAGGTCTAAATCACTTATGCTCTATTCAATAAAAAATACGAAAACAAAAATGAAATTAACAAGAATGCACAAGATGAAGATTTTTACATGGTTTGGCTAAGATGTCTACATCTATGGAGAGATCTGTTTACTATATAAGAAAAGTAAAAGATATACAAAGTTCTCTTGTTCAAGCTCTCACCCTAAAGCCCAAGCCCTTAACCTTGTTACATCCTTTTCCCTCACTTCTCTCAACCTCGTGACAAACCCCTTTTCACCTTTCTCTCACAACCTGGAGAAGAACCCTATTTTTTCACATTTAAAAAAACCCTTCAAAGAGAAAACCCAAAAGAATGAAAGACTAAAGAAACAACTAAAACCTTATTGAGAATCTCTC
>JAOXJP010233653.1:0-10282 GCA_025762735.1 Platanus orientalis | reverse complement strand
CTATTGATTCAGACTATACCAGACGACATACACACTTGATTGGAGAATTGTGATAAGTTCTTGTTAAAAACTCCAATTCACTCATCGTTTGTGGCATTAGAAAGTAGACTCATAGATCTTTATAATGATATATTTTTTGTAGGGTTATTTCTATGGTATTGATACATATTTATTAATGAAGTTATCCTTACTGTTTGGGATATCTTTAGAACTTGTCATGTTATTGACTCTTTTTTAATCTTCTTTTCTATTTTATGTTTAATTTAATTTTCTCAGTCATCTAAGTGTGTCAAAATACCACTAATAAACTTAGAATACATAATTAATTATACTCTATCAATTATGCATTTATGATCCTACTTAGGACATAAAACATGTGAGGGGTGTTACCACAACAATCTGCTTTCAAGAATAGAGTCCACAACAAACTAGAATTCAAGAAGAAAAATAAAATAGCTTGCTTCTACTATAAAAAGGTTGGACATTTTAAGAAGAATTGTATATTGTACTTAAAATAAAAATAGAAAATAAAGAAAAGTCTTTTCAGACTATAAGAAAAGTATATCTCAAGTACATATATATTACTGAAAATTCCTAACCACGGTCATCTCGGAAGTAAACATGGTTGGACATGATGGCTCGATTTGAGAGCAACAAAACATGTTACATTTGACAAAAACATGTTGAAGTTCTTTTAAGGTGACGGTGATGAAAACATTCTATATATGAAAAATTCATCAACCACTAAAGTGTTAGGATAGGCAAAGCTAGACCTTAGTCTAACCTTGATAAAAAATCTCACCTTAAATAATGTCTTGTATGTATCTAAGATTTGAAGAAATTTAAATAATGTCTTGTATGTACCTAAAATTTGAAGAAATTTAGTTTTGGCTAGTTTTCTTATCAAACATGATTTTAAAATAATCTTTGAATTAGATAAATTTACTTTGTTAAAAAATGGGATGTATGTAGGCATAGGATATGGGTCAGCTGGAATGTTCAAGTTTAATATTAGTAATGAAAATGATTCTTCAGTTTATATTGTTGATTCTATTAATTTGTGACATATTAGATTAGGACATGTTAATTTTAAGTCTATAAAAAGTAGGATAAAAGTAAGTTTACTTCCTAAATGTCAACATGAGAAACTAGAAAAATGTGATATATGTATAAAATCAAAGATTACTAGATAATCATTTCACAAAGTAGAAAGAAATATAGAATTGTTAAGATTAGTATATTTTGACATATGTAAATTAAATGATTTAATTACTAGAGAAGGTAAAAGATATTTTATCACGTTTATAAATGATTTCTCTAGATATACATATGTTTATTTAATTAAAACAAAACATGAGGTATTGAATAAATTTGAAATTTATAAAATTGAAGTAGAAAACTAACTAGAAACAAGAATTAAAATACTTAAATCTGATAAAGGTAGTAAATATACCTCAAATGAATTTACAAATTATTGTGAAAAATAATGTATAATATATCAAATTATAGTCCCATATACACCTCAACAAAATGAGATAGCAAAAAGGAAAAAACCGAACCTTAGTAAAAATGATACATGCAATGCTAATAAATTCGGGGTTACCTAATAACTATTGAGGAGAAGTTTTACTAACATCTTGTTATAGTTTGAATAGAATTTCATATAAAAATACTAAAGTCACACCCTATGAATTTTGGAAGAAACATAAACCAAACTTTAATTATTTTAAAATGTGGGGGTATAGAGCTTTAGTGAGATTACAAAATCTTAAAATACAAAAGTTATGAGATAAAATCATTGAAAGTGTATTTATAGGATATGCTTAAAACAGTAAAGCATATTGTTTCTTATCTATAGAAATATAATTGTTAAACATTCTATCATAGAATCAAGAGATATGATATTCTTTGAAAATACATTTTCTTAAAAGGAAACAGATGTGCCTAATGCATCTAAAGATTTTAAAAGAAAGAAAGAAAAAGAAACAGTAAAGGTAGAAAAAGTATAACCTATAAGAAGAAAAATAAAAATAGAAATATCTTAAAAAGATACTTATTTATATTTGATAGAAGGTGATAAAAATAAAATACAAACTCAATAATGTTACTAGATATAGATGAAGATCCTAAAACTTTTAAGGAAGTCATGAGTTTTAGAGATGTTTTATTTTGGAAAAAAATAATTAAAGATGAGATGGATTCCATTATGTCTAATCAAATATGAAAATTAGTAGATCTACCTCTAGAATGTCAACCAATAGGTTGTAAATAAATATTTAAAAAAAATTAAGAGCAGATACATCAATTGAAAAATTCAAAGCTAAGTTAGTAGCTAAAGGTTTTAAACAAAAAAAATGAGTTGATTATTTTGACACATGTTCCTATAAAAATAATAATAACTATTAGAATTTTAGTTGCATTAGCTACTATATATGATTTAGTTGTACATCAAATGGATATCATAATTGAATTTTTAAATGGTGACTTAAATGAAGTGATTTACATGAAACAACCTAAAGTTTTTTTTATAACAAACTAAGAACATAAAATATGTAAATTGATTAAGTCACTTTATGGCTTAAAACAAGCTCCAAAGTAGTAGTAGGAAAAGTTCAATAAAGTAATACAGTCTTATGGATTTAGAGTAAATGAAGTAAATAAATGTGTTTACTCAAAATTTATTGATAATAGAATTGTAGTCATTTGTTTATATGTTGATGTTATATTAATCTTTGGAATTGATTTAGACATAATCATATGTACTAAAAGATATTTATCATCATGTTTTGCTATGAAGGATATGGATAATGCAAATATTATTTTAAATATCAAACTAATAAAGAATAATAATGATATAGTACTTACACAATTTCATTACATTGAATCTATTCTTAGAAAGTTTGATCGTTTTGATTATATACCTATATCTACTCCATTTGATTCATGTGTAAAGCTAACAAAGAATAGTGAAAGATGCATAGATCAATTAAAATATGCTAGTGTGGTAACTTTATGTATGCTATGCATTGTACAAAATTAGATATTGCTTATGTTATTGATTTGTTAAGTAGATATACTCATAACTCTGGATACTAGTGATGGAAAGCTATAGATAAAGTATTTAGATATTTAAAGAAAATAGTAAATTATGGGTTTTGTTGTAAAAAACAATATGATGTATTAGAAGGATTCACAAATGCTAATTGGATATCTAGTTTAGAGGATTCAACTAGTAGATGGATATTCACTATAAGGGGCACCGCAGTATCTTGGGAATCTAAGAAATAAACTTGTATAACTCATTCCACTATGGAAGCAGAGTTTATTATATTGGTGGTTGTGGTAAAAGAGGTGGAATGGATAAGGAACTTACTTTATGAAACACCATTATGGCCTAAACCAATGCCTACTATTTTTTTACATTATGATAGTAAAACCACATTGCTAAGATCGTACAATGATATGTATAATAGAAAGTCTAAACATATTATTCTAAGACGCTTATATGTGAAATAACTTCTAAAAAATTGAGTAATCACATTAAAATATGTTAGATTGAAAGAAAATACAAGTGACCCTTTTACCAAGGGCTTGGTAAGGGATATGATTGGGAAGTCTAGGGGGATGAGATTAAGCCTATAAATTAAGTTGACTATGGTGGTAACCCAACCTGTAATTAGGTTCAACGAGAAAGACAAGCCATATAAGTCAACGGTATGCATTAAAACAAAAAGATAATAATATCTCTAATCTATCCACAATTAATGCTTGTCTGCATGGATAAAGTATAATGAGTTTAAGTATTCTTAATGAGTCTACATCTATATGAAAAAGTATAGTAAATGTAGATACACTTTAGATAGACTCACCTATGTAAGTGTGGAAGTGAGGCCGCTTTCTATGAGACTTAAGACTTGGTTTACTAGAGTACTTACTAAATAGGATAAAAACATAAGGCCGTAAATGTGTTGGCTATGCTTGAACACTAGTGAGGTGAATTGTGTGTTCGATATGTCCGGTTTAGTTGAAATAAGGTCATTAGTTCTAAACTACAGTTACTAAGCACTTCGACAAACTTTGATGTATTTGGACTAAGTGAAGGTTCAAGTTTGTGTACACCTTCATCTATGCATAATTTGTTACCTACCTAGAATTGTATATAAGTTCTTTTGTCATACCATTTTTTTTAACTTTAAAAATGGTGGGGGATTGTTGGAATTTTTCAAGTTTAGAGGAGGCCGATCAGGGGCAAGGCCCGATCGATCGGGCATATGTTCGATCAATCGGAGTGGCTAGTCCCAATTGATTGGGCATATGCCGATTGATCAGAAGGCCTAGGTCTGATTGATCGAGCATATGCTTGATCGTTTGAGAAGCTCTCATTGGGCAAAAAACAACAATGTAACATTGTGTTTTTTAGGATTTTTGTTCATGGGAAAATGAGGAGACACATCCAAGGCATCTATAGATATCATACATGATTGTTCAACATGAAAAGGTGCCTAAAACATCTACATATCTTAAAGTGTCCCTACAATTTCTATAAAAGATAGGCAATCCCCAATGTAAACTATACTTCAGATTTTCTATCTCTCTCTTTTTTCTTTCTCAAACTTATGTGCTTTTGTGAAAACCCATTAAGTTTTTTTATATGTATATAATTTTGGAAGATATCCATTTATGCTCAAGGGTTGATCTTACAGTCCTGCAAACCGTTGATTAATAACACACTTTTGTTGGGCCCGTTTTATCCTATAGACAAGTTTGCTAACTCGTTGCATCTTTGTTTCTATTAAGAATGGAGTAGAGGGAGAATATTGTCTTAAGGAAAGCATGATCCGTGACACAAACATTTTTTTTATAGATAAGTAATGATTGTATTGAAACCAGAAAATTTACATCCTAGTATATTTACATTGAGTGGAATCTCTATGGATTACATCTTTTAAGAAACTAGGAAAAGCATCAGGGTAGATGATATGCTCGTTATGACCAACATTCCAGGATGCTAGAATATTCGTTGGCTGGTTTGCTTCTCTCTAGACATGATTTATATTGACCCTTATGAAATTGGTTTCCAGCTTCCAGATTTGGTGAGCTAAGCACATAATTTACCATGGGCATTTTTCTTTCCGATTTAGTACATCCATCACTATTTTTGAATCAAAAGAAATCCACAATTGATTACACCCATTATTTATCACCAATAGGGCACGTCTCAAAATAACATAAACTTCCAACCATTCTATGTTTGAGCCTCCCCCACATAAGCTACAATGGACAATCCCATATGATCTCTAATCAGCCCCCCATATCCAGCCCGTGTTTGAGTTAGTGATCCATCACAAGAGAGTGCCCAGCCGTGGACTAGCGGTTTAATCCAACTACAAACCTTTGATTTCAATTGCTAATGTTTGTTTTTAGCTCCCAATTTGCTTCAATATGTTGGTTCAATGGAGTTTGCCCCTATCATAATGAAGTTCCCACACTCGATTTTGAACATCAAATGTAATATTATCCATAATCATATCTATCCTCAAACATTTCCCTGCAAACCTGCATTGATTTCTTTCCTTCTATATATGATACACACAAGCATTGAAGGCTAGCTTTCCAATAATGTCCTTGGTTGATTCCCCCTTGTAAACGCTCTTGATCTAATATGATACACTAGATCTTCCTTATTGTTCCAATAAAAGCAACACTGAGATGTGTTCATGACCTTGAGTTTACACAAGCGACTTTGTGTCGGTAGTCTTTGTAGCAGTGCTCTCCATACCACGAAACTATGTTTGGGTATAAACCATTTGCACCAAGGAACCTCCCACCATTAGACGTTATCTCCTACTAATCTAGATAGTCTCCATGCGGATGATGATGAGAACTCTCCATTGCTCGAACTCATCCAGATCACCCTGTCTCCCTCTAAAGCTAGTAATTTCTTTAACTCATTAATGAGGTTCCAAGCCGGTCTTAGTACCTCTGACCCAACCACCCCTGGCTGCCATCCTTCCTCATCGAGGAGACTAGAAACCATGTTTTATTTCCCCAGTTCGGTCCCTTGATAAATGTCTTCCCATACAACTTGCATAGAACACCTTCCATATGCCATTTATCAAGCCAAATCTGTGTTGTAAGCCCATTACCAATCAGAGTAGTCACATTTGATTCAGCTAAATTCCTTGCCCTCAAAATTTTCCGCCATATCCATGAGCAGTCTACTAGTTCTTTAACTGTGCAAATGGATTTGTATTTCAGATATTTTGTACTTATCCATTTCACCCATAAACTTTCTTTGTTGGATATTTTAACCACCACAAGTGCTTCATTCATCCCAGACCATTCATCTCCTTAACTCTTCTGATGTTTAATCCTCCCTCTTTGTATGGTCTACGAATTTTATCCCAACTTATAGCATGCATTTTCCTTGACAAATCAGGGCCTTCCCTTAGAAATCTTGCAAATAAAGATTCGATTTCACCAACCACTCTTCTCGGAAGGCCATAAATACCAGTCCAATGCAGGTAGCACCCTTGTAGGACTGATCTAATTAACAGTAAATGGCCAGCATAGGACAGTGGTCTTGTCTTCCATTCTGCCAACCTTCCTCTGATGTGATCCAAAAATGGCCCACAGTCATGATAAGACAACTTTCCTGCCAGTAAGGGAACACCTAGGTACTTCATTGGAAGGTGTCCCTTTGAGAATCCTGTAAGTCTCAATAGTTGATGTTCCATCTCCTTCGAAATACCTACAAAAATTAAAGTGGATTTCTCCCTATTCACATAAAGTTTGAAATGTTTAAAAACAATTCCAGGACTCTATTAATGTTTCCTAAGGAGAGATTGTCAGCTCTAAAAAAAATCATTAGATCATCCGCAAATATTAAGTGAGAGAGTTTGATGCCTCTATATTTGGGAATAAGAGAGATTTTACAAGCACCAATTTCTTTCTCAAGAATAAAAGAGAAAATTTCCATTGCTAGGTAGAAGAGATATGGAGATATTGGATCACCCTGTCTCAGACCATGAGTACCCTGAAAAAACCCTTTTGGACTACCATTGATTAATATGGAGAATTTGGGAGATGAGATACACTCCATCACCCACCACACGAATTTGTCAGGAAAACCCATTTTGACTAAGACTTCTTTGATGAAATTCTAGGAGATTGAATCATAAGCTTTCCAAAGATCAATTTTCAGCATTACAGCTCGAGTATGATTCTTCCTTTCAAATCCTCTAATAACTTCATGGCAGAGAATAATGTTTTCAACTATGGACTGTCCCTCTATAAAAACAGTTTGATTTGGCCGCACTAAAAAATTCATCACTTTCTTCAAGCGGTTTGCAAGAATTTTAGTAATGAATTTGTACAATAGGTTACAGAGTGCTATAGGCCTGAATTCATTAAAAGAGGATGCCTCTATTTTCCTTGGAATTAAAGAGATAAAAGTTGAATTTACCTTTTTCAGTATCCTTCCCGTATTGAAAAAATGTTTGATGGCCTTGGTAACATCAGATCCCACCACTTCCCATGCCGCTTTAAAGAAGGAAAATGTAAAACTAGCTGGCCCAGGTGCCTTTCCTTCTTTGCCATTCCAAATTACTTATTTAATTTCCTCAATTGTAATATCCTCCACCAAACTATTTCTCTGTTCCTCACTTAATTTCCTGTTAGGCATCCAGTCATTTTCTACCAAATGAACTGAGGGAGGTATAAGAATTTTCTAGAAGTATTTTTCAACTTCATTTCGGATTTCCTCTTCATTTTCTAGGTGTTCCCCATTTTAAGTAATTTTGTGTCTGATGTTGTTCTTATTTCTTTTCTACACAATACTTCTATGGAAAAAAGCATTATTCTCATCACCCAAATTTAGCCATTGAACTCTTGGCTATTGTCTTAGGAAACTCTCCTCTATTCTTGAAGCTTCACTATATTTCTTTGTAACCTCCCTTTCTTTTTCTGCCAAGCTATCATCATCAGGTTTCAATCTGTGAGCATCTTACAATTTAAACATCTCCTCCCTCAAACTTTCTTTCTTTTCATTCACACGGCCAAAAACATTTTTATTCCAACTCCTTAGTTTATTCTTAACAAATTTTAGTTTTTGTGTAACTTAGAATAAAGGACTTCCAATCACATCAATATCCCACCCTTCTTTCACTACTTCTATGAAATCTTTGTGCTGCATCCACATATCAAAAAATTTGAAAGGTTTGGGTCTTCCACATATTCCATACTAAGTACAAACTAGGCTAGGTGAATGATCTGACACACCTGGAAGTAAGAAGCTTGCATCTACATTCAGGAAAAGGTTCACCCACTCGCCATTTACCAGAACTCTGTCAATCTTGCTTTCCACTCTTCCTCTGCCTGTTAGTTGGTTCCACCATATAAACTTGCTTCTCCACCATTTCAAATCTTGAAGTTTTGCCTCCATAAGACATTTATTAAAATCTTCCATTGCTGTTGAGCTAGGATTGTGGTCTCCTATTTTCTCATGACCATATCTTACACAATTAAAATCCCTACACAAAATCCAGGGAAGTTGATGAGCATTTTTTCTTGAAACAATCTCTTTCCACAGACTTTGATGAACTCCTTCATAATTGAAAGCATATATCGCCGAACACATGAATTTTACAGATATGTGTTTTGCCTCCACTAAACAGGTTATCATTTGTGCTGATTTATGCGTAACCTCTACTTTCAAGTGTCTCTGATACAAAATCCAAACTCTTCCATTTCCTGAAACTCATTATTATCCAGCACCTCCCAATCACCAAAAGTTGTATTTGCAACAACTTCTTTATTTTCTGTTTTTATTTTTGTTTCTGCCAAGCAGCATATTTCAAGGTCATGAGCTGACATAAGACTTCTCACTTCCTTTTGTTTTTTAGAGGTATTTAAACCTCTCATATTCCACGTAAGGATTTTAATCATGTCTACCATTCTTATTTCTGGAATAACTCGTAGTTTTCCTCATTGTACCAACTGCTCCTTCATTAATAACAATTCCTTTATTTTTCCTCCCTCTAGTTTTAATTGGAGCTCTTAAAGATGAAGAATTACCTGATGACAATTTGTTTGCAGATATGCTGGTGCTCTCCAAGTTTGATTTGTCTCTTATCCCCTCCTCTAGTGAGTGTATGGTTTCTTGATGTCCCTCTTGTTCTATATGTGGTGCTGCATTCAGTTCATCCCCTTCTACTGTTGCTGCTATGTTATCCCCATCCTCATTTCCCATCTCCAAATCTGCCAAAGCGACAAATCTACTCCCATTTGTAGCACATACTCCATTTTCCACCCTCATTTCATTTGTATTTTCTTTTTGACTTTCAACTTCTATATTAGACACTGGGTTCTTGTCTTTCACCCTCCACACTTGCTTCACTTTGGCACTTTGGGACATTGTGATTTTGCATGCCCAAAAGTAATGCACTCCTTACATCTAGAACGTTTCCAGTCATATACCACTTTTTGCATAAAACTACTCCCATCCTCCAACAATACGGTGATACTATCTTTCAAATCCCTACGGGCATCAACTTCAACACATACTCGAGCATAGGAGAGGCGTTCTTTCTTCATTGTGTATCTATCCAAGAAAAGAGGCTTTCCCAGAACACTGCATATTATACTCAAAGCTTCCTTTTTCCAAAAATTAAAAGGCAAGTTAGGTAGTGACACCCATATAGGGAGAGAATCTATTGTCACTTTCACCAGCACCATGTTTGGTTTCCACTGACGCAGCATCAAAGGTCTTCATGCAAACTACCAAAATCCTCCTTTTATAACTCTTTGCTTGTCCTCTCCACAATTGAATCTGAAGATGAAAATGCTGCACTCCATCATTGTTACGTCAACGCTTCCCTTCAACTTCTAGATTTTGGATGTCATGTCTCGAACAAAAGAAAAACTTGGATGTTGGCCCAGAAAATTTCCAACCAAGGTATTTTGCCACTCTTCAATGTCTTTCTCATGTATCGCCTTTAACCAGTAGGCCACGACATCATCTCCTTTCTCCACTGGTGTCACGAAGAACAGATCCAAACCATTATCGTCCTTGTCTGTTCTCCTAAACAATGATCGCCATGATGTAGTTCTATGTTCTTTGTTGTTATTCACTGATTTCTGTGCCTTTTTTCGACTCCTATGGTGGTTGTCCCCATCCTTTCTCACATTGCTGCATGCCCCATCTGCAATAACATCACTATCAGTGAGGCTATGGTCCATATGAGTTTCCTTCCCAACCATGTTCACCATATCTTGATCTTGT
>JAOXJP010233652.1:0-10282 GCA_025762735.1 Platanus orientalis | reverse complement strand
AGGCCCTATCAATTAATGAGGGCCAGGCCCAAACCCGGGCCTAATCCCACCCCTACGGGCCCAAGCCGAGGCCCGAGCCCGGTCTATAATTTGAGGGCCGGGCCCGGGCCTACCATGGCCTGGCCCGAGCCAGGCCCAGGCTTACCATGGCCCAGCCCGAGCCCGGCCCAGCCCATGCCCACCCCTACTTATATGGATGCTTAGCCTTTTTTTTCTTTTCTTTTTTGTGGTACAGTCGCGTGGGCCTCCATCATCACAGCCGCTTGAAGCAGGCAACGCCACTTTGCACTGCTCACCCATTCCACCTCCAAGATTAGATTCTGGGTCTTCCCAATATGGAAGATATATGCCACTGCCGCCAGAATACTGGGGTGTTGGCTAATGCTTGACCTATTGTAAGCAGTTTTACACCAGATCGAAGTACAATAATTAATAGAAGGTTTATACGAGCCATGTTTACCACACATTGTACACCCTACAATAATTGGCCAGTCTATATCATTAACAAGAGTAAGTTTTACGCAAAGAAAGGAAAAGCAGACATTAAAACCTCAACCACCTTAGAATATGGGAATGACTTATGATCTCTCATAATCAAGGAAGTGGTACGTGCAAGGACATGGAAAACAAATAACGACCACCCATTATGGGTTGAGCAGGTGACCCCATCAAATGACTGTAAGCCAATCGATAGCCTGTCGGTGACCCGAAAATTTAATGCACTGTTGGCCGTTGGGTCACTGGTTCCCTACTCAAAAAAAAAATCCCACCTCTTGTGTGATGTGTCTGTGCTCAAAATTTCAGTTAAAAATTCGCGTCGTCGCAGGAGGTATAAATCCTCAACACGTAGGGACTATGCTGTTAAATCAATTTTATGTTAATGTATTTTAACTTACAGTAGAGAATCTGTACTCTTATCTTAAGGGAGATTGAGTAGAGTATTATGCGTCAAACTCCTTAATGAAGTCGGCAGATCCATTAGGGCGCATGTGGACTATTATCGAAGAATGATGTCAATTAATACGCATATCTAATAATATTGCAATCATATCTCTAAGAATTGAAGTGCTAACAAGACAGCTGGCAAGACATGTGGCTTATAATAGAGTATCAAATTATTAGGACATTGGAGAATCTCTTGAATGTATTCTCTTCATTATCTCTTCGGAGGTTTTCTTAGGAAGCTTTAAATTGGGGGAAACCAATCCAGCATCTCTAGTTGATACCTGTCCCATTGAATGGTAATAGGAGAGTGGAAGTTAATTTTTCATCCATCTGTTACCCGTTTTATAGAACAGGTGTCAAACACATCATAGACGCTGGAATCTACTTGAGATCTTACTTTGATGATAGAAGACTATAACAAGACGCATCATTAGTCAGGGTTGAAAAGATGGACAGAAGGGAACTCACGTTAGAAGAGATAAGAAGTTTGCCCAAAATAGGAAAAAGACAAAAAGAAAGAAAGGTTAAGGATAGAATCTCCTATGGGAGAGTACTACCATTGCATAAAATCCTCCGACACTTTACATAGATGAACTAAAAGGCAAAGAAATTTTTAATTGAAAAATCATTATACAATTTCTTTTCTTAGATAACAACACATGAGACACGGAGGCAAAGGGCAGGACAAAGCAGTATGCTGGCACGGTGGCACCGTTTCGTAATGCAATGATAAAGGGTCTGATATCAAGTGCGACACCCCCCTGATGGGACACTCAGGATGGGGAATCAAAAACCTCCAAAAAGTGAATTGATTCCGCCCCCCGAGTGTCCTGTCAGGGGGTGTGGTGCATACGATTCTTGGCCATGATAAAGGGTTCTACGTGTGGTTCAACATAAGGCTGCAACTTATTCAAAATATGATCAAGTTCCGCATCTGATCTTGAAATAAGCTTATCTAGTCTGTAAATAAAAATATCGGTTTATATCGGATAGGATATGGATTTATATCAATCAAATCTGATCTGTTTAAATATAACAATATTTAGAATATAAAGAATAGACTGTTGGATTTAAAACTAATCCAACAGTCTTAAATAGCCTAATGACAAAAGCCCTAAAAATACATAAAGTCTTTACTTCATAATTGTTCTCTCCCCGGCCATGGTGGCACTCAAATATTACCACAACTATATTGCAGTAGTAGAAGTTCACACCCATCACATATGAAAAGAGATGGTGTTGTGCTCCATCCAACATCGTTGCTAGGTCATACGGCATCAGATATCTTGGCGATGATAGAGATGGGTTAAGGAAGGCCGCATTGGCGACGGTGATGATGACATTTGTGGAATTACTTTTTTTTTTCTTTCCGGATATCCGAAATCCAGATTACTTAAGCGGATATGATACATAGATAGTTTTTAATATCTGTTAGTTATTGGATATGATACGGATATGCTCATATCCGGTCTGTTTATAGCCCTAGTTCAACAAAGGTTTTTAAAAAAGGGACTAGTGATTATATTGATAATTTGCTAAATCAATCAAACTATTGGGTCCTATTGTGATTGGATCAACTTGGAACAATTTGCGTTTATTAAATTGAAATAATAAAAATTAGAGAATTCACTACTATGAGAATGATGAGGGGGCTTAAATTACCCAAAAAGTAATGGTATAATAATGTGGAAACTTATTAATTAATTTGATGAATCTTACCTTATATCAATTTACTAAGTATTCAGGTTTGTTAATTATGCCATCTCTCAATCCAAGTAACAAATAGAGGCATTGTCACAAGTTGAGGCTGGAAAAGGGTTTTACAATATTACAAAGGTCCATTGAGCATCTCATAGCTATATCATAATAGATCCGAATATTTGCCCTTGGATTGTAATGCAAATTTGCAATGAGGAATTATCATTATTTTGTTTTGGATTGAAGTGAAGCTGCATTAAAGTGTTGGATAACCATTTTATTTAAAAGGTGAAGTTATTGGAAAGAATTCTAATCTAAAGGTGTTTACATCAAAAAAATTAAAGTCAACGGTTGGAAGATGAATTTTGAAAAAGGTTTTGTGCTCGTATAAGTTCTTTGTGTTAGGATCATAACCCTTTTATCAAAGGATCCTGAGATGCAATAATAATCATGAAATTAAAGCAAATACAACAAAAACACCACAAAACATACAATTTATGTGGAAAACCCCAAACCGAGAAAAGCCATGGAACCACATAAACATTTTCACTATTATGGAAGAATGATATGTTCTAAGACACTTATAAGTTCACAAACTTCTTTATCTCACAACACCACTTTCTTTCACAAGAGCTCTCTCTCATAAGATTTATCTCATTCTTACAAGACTTTCTTAATCTCACTCTATTGTTTACTTTAGATGTCTAAAAATACATATTTATATCTAAGGAATTTAGGGTTAATTAAACTTCCCACAAATAATACATTTTTTCCCTCCCATTCGTGAGGGACACTCTTTTTCCACATCTAGATAGTTCGATCCAAACTTTTAACACCTCTCTGTTCGAACAATCCAACCTTGTTTGATCTATCCAATGGTTTCTAGTTCTAATGAATCCCATTATGCTTAATCAATCAAAAACATTTTCAATCGATCAAATAATTCAGTTCAACTTGAGATTAATCCCCTAGTCCTTATTGGTTCTTCAGTAACATTAGACTCCACAACCAACAAACTACTCCTTAGTTCCTGATCACAACCTTATTGGATGACTACCTACTATACATGTGAAAAGACTTCTTCCCCTTATAAAATTCTTACAGCTCAGCTCGTTTGTCCTCATGCTTGAAGATCATCAGAAGCTTTGAACAACTTTAGTTTCTCTATTGTGATTACTTTGGTGAGCATGTTTGCACGATTATCATTTGTGTAAATCTTCTTTAATCTCAATACTTTTTTTTGTAGGAGTGATCTTGTGAAGTGATACCTCCTGTCAATGTGTTTGGTTCTCTCATGAAAGATTGACTTCTTCACATGATGAATGACATTCTAATCATTGTTGTAGAATCTGTTGTTCTCTTGTTTCTTACCCAACTCTTCCATTAAGTTTTGTAACCAAATCATCTATTTGCTAGTTTCTATAGTTGCAATATATTATGCTTCCATAGTAGAAAGTGCAAGTATTTTTTGTAGTTGTGATAACTAGTTTATTGTTGTATTTTTTAAGGTGAAAAAAATATTCCATCGTGTTTCTTCTTTTATCAAAGTCACATGTTAGGTCTAAGCAACATAGCCTTGCAACTTAATTTATAACCCTCCAAAACATAATGTTGTGCTAGTGGTACCTTTTAAGTAACCTAAAATTCACTTAATTGTTTCTCAATACTTCTTCTCAAGTTTGATAAAAAGTCTACTCACTACTTTTATTGCTTAAGCAATGCTTGGCCTTGTATTGACTATGACATACACTAAGCTGCCAATAGCTGACATATATGAGACATTGGATATGTATTCTTTCTCCCACTATGTCTTAGGAGAATCTTCATTGAAGAGTTTGAAGTGACCAACTAGTGGGGTACAAATTGGCTTAGCATCTTGTATGTTTAATTATCTCAAATACCTTTCAACATATTCCTCCTGAGACAACTTCAATGTATGATTCTCTCTATTTCTAGCAATTCTCATTCCGAAAATCTGTTTCATAACACTCAAATCCTTCATCTCAAATTCTTTTCACAATTTCTTTTTCAGATTATTTATCTCATGTATGCTTGATCCTACAACAAGCACATCATCCACATACAGTAGCATTATGATATAACTGCCATCAAAATTCTTGTAATAGCAATAATGGTCTGCATGACATCTTTTAAAACCATCATTTGATATAAACTCATCAAATTTAATGTATCATTGTCTTAGTGATTGCTTGAATTCATATAAACTTATTTTAAGTTTACACATTATTTCTTCTTTGTCCCTCAAAAGCATACCTTCATAGATAATGCATGTAGATGTCTTCTTCTAAATTACCATGGAAAAATGTCGTTTTCATATCTAACTACTCAAAGTGAAAATCTTCTATCGATACAATGCTCAACACTATTATAATTGTGTTCATTTTGACAGCATAAGAAAATAATTCAGAGTAATTAATACAATTCTTTTGTTAATATCATTTCACAACCAACCTGGCCTTGTATTGCATACTATCATCATGTTATTCTTTCAACATGTAAACCCACTTGTTATCCAATGTCTTATTTCCCTTAGATAGTAAAACTAAGTCTCATGTCTGGTTTACTATCAAGGATTTCATCTCCTCATCTATGGTATACTCTCACTTAGTTCTAGTTTCCACTGACAATGCTTTATTATAATATTCAGGCTCATAACCATCTATCAATAACAAGTAATACAAATGAGATAACTGTTGTATTGGCTGAGGTGTTATCGAGGACCTTCTTGGTGCATGAGTAGGTGTATAAGGTTCCACTAGTAGATCTTCATCTGGCATTTCAGTTTCATCTACACTTTGAACATATTTCTTAGAGATTTCCTCTAACTTCATCGACTATTTTTTGTCCGTCTATACATTTTCCTTATCCTTGTACATGACCTTCTCATTGTATAGTACATTTCTAATTCTAATTATTTTTTGATTTTCTTCATTCCAAAACCGGTAAGCAAAATCATCAGAACCATATTCAATGAATATACATTTCTTAGATTTTGCATCAAGCTTGTTTTTATTTTTAGCAATAATGTGGACATAAGAGATCCAATCATATACTCTTAAGTGTGAAAAATTTACCAATTTTTCAGTCCATGCTTCTTCTTCCAGTCTATCATTTAATGGTACCAAAGGTCCACGATTCAACAAATATGCTACCATGTTCATTGCATCTGCTCAAAATTGCTTAGACAATCCTGCATGTAACTTCATGCTCTTGGTGTGTTTTATAATCATTATGTTCATGCACTCTGTCACATAATTTTGTTGTGGTGTATTAAGAATTTTCCTTTCTCTTTTGATCCCATTTTTAGCGTAGTATCTTTCAAATTCCTTACTATAATACTCACCCCCATTGTTAGACCATAGGTATTTAAGTTTTAAGCATGTTTCATTTTCAACCAAGGCTCTCCACTTCTTTAAACATCAAACACATTAAACTTGTGTTTTATAAAATAAACCCATAATTTTATAATTACATCATTAATAAAAGTAACAAAGTAAAAAGTTCCACTAAGAGAAGGTACTTGAGCTAGCCCCCCACATTAGTATGAACCTGTTCTAACCTTTTGGACTTTGGTGACCTCCTTACTTTTGAGAAAATGACTTTCTTTTGTTTTCCAAAAACACAATCTTCACAAAATTTCAAGTCTAAAGATTTGAGACTTAGAAACTGGCCTTTAGCATGAAGAAGCTTTATTCTATTTTCACTTATGTGCTTAAGTTTACAGTGCCATGTGTTTGAATTTACACCTATTTCAGCAACTACAATGGAGCCACTATTTTTTTTTCTTCAGTCAGATAAAATGTGCATTCCTTCTTTCTGTGAGTAACAACTATAACACCTTTTGTGACCTTCCATGAATCCCCTATGAAAGTCATTGTATAACCTGAACTTGCAAGGTGGGCAATAGACATCGGATTTATTTTCAAACAGGATACATATCTTACATCAATCAACTTCTATATACCTCCATTTGACAAACTTAGTTGAATATCTCCATTCCCAGTTATGTTCCAAGCCTTGTTATCACCAAGATAGACTTTTCCATAATCACATTTTATATAATTTCTGAAATATTCTTTACTTGTAGTGCCATTAAATTACGCATTAAAATCTATAACACAATATTTAGATTTATAATCAAGTCTAAGAATCAAAGTATCTTCATAAACATCACCTGCAATGTTCACAGTAACATCCTTTTTCTTGTTATTGTTGTTTCCATGTTTCTTCTTTTTTGGTGCCCAACAATCCTTCTTTAGGTGTCTATTTTTGTCACAATTCCAACAATCAACTCTTGGTTTTGCTGATTTTAACTTGCCTATTGATTAGATTTCCCACAGTCTTGCCTTATTTCATTCACCATTTCTCTTTTTTCTACATTCAGTGCACTCCCCGACGATTCACCTAAGACTTTTTGTAGATTACCTCACTGAGAATAACACTCACAACATCATCAAATTTCAGTGTGCCCGAACCTAAGGAATTACTCAACACCATGACCAAAGCATCTAAACTTTATTGTAAATGAGATAATGTTAACAAGGCCCTAATTTTATCATCAAAGTTGATGTCTACCGAGGTTAACTAGCTAGTAATTGTGTTGAACTAAATTCAAATATTCATCAGCAGTCTTGTCCTCAACTATCTTCATGCGAAATAATTTCTTCATTAGAAAAACTTTATTTAACACAGATGGTTTCTCATACATTTGCGATAGGGCAATCATTAGATCTTTTATGACTTTCTCTTTTGATATATTAAAAGTGACTATCAACGATAGAGATAGATGAATAGTATCTAAGGCTTTCATTTAAGCACCTCTCAATTTGAATCCGACATTATCATAAGTTTTTACGTTTTTCCTCCAAACAACTGATTGTGATTCTTCTGATAGAGGGAATCTTCTATCTACATATTCCAGAGTATAAAATTTGAACTGTTGAATTTTTCAACCATAAACTTTGTGGATTCTTCTACCATTACCATTTCTCTTACTTGAATAAAGCTTTGATACTAGTTGCTAAGATTGCAAACCTTTTATAGAAAGATTTTGGGATGCAATAGTAATCGTGGAATAAAACAAACACAACAAGAACACGACAAAACACATGATTTACATGAAAACCCCAAACTAGGAAAAACCACGGAGCCGCAAGAACAATTTCACTATTATGGAAGAACGATGTGTTCTAAGATGCTTACAAGCTCACAAGCTTCTCTCTATCTCACAAAACCACTCTCTTTCACAAGAGCTCTCTCTCTCTCTCACACACAAGAATTATTTCAATCTTACAAGACTTTCTCATTCTCACTCTCTTTCTTGCTCTAGACGTCCAAAAATACATATTTATACATACCTAAGGAATTTTGGGTTAATCAAACTCCCCATAAAAATACACTTTTGTCCTCTTGTACACGAGCAAGACTATTTTTCTGCGCTTGGATAATTCGATTGATCAAGTTGTTTTTCGATTGATCGAAATGTACATTTGGCCAACTGTCTTCTCTACTTGATCAATCCAATAACTCTTCGATCGATCCAAACTTTCAACACCTCTCTATTCGATCGACTAGCCTTGTTTGATCTATCCGATGTTTCCCAATTCTAATGAATCCCATTCTTCTCAATTGATCGAAACCCTTTTCAATCGATCAAACAATTTAGTTTGAGTTGAGATTGATCTCTTGATCCTCCTTGGTTCTTCAGTAGCATCAGGCTCCACAACTAATACTGTGTTGCTACCTTATAGTACCTAAGCTAACACATATTTGCATTACTTTACTTTTATTGTACCACGATTGTCTATTGACTGCATTGATACACAACTGCTGGCATGGGTATTGCTATTGGATCTCTCAATCTTTATCTTTTGAATCATGAATTGAATTTGTGGAAAGCAAATCCTCTACTGCAGTTTAAAGTATGGCATAGTCTACAATGCATCATGTACCTCAAAAAAGTGAATAATCACCACCCACAAAAGCAAAAATCACCCATCTAATTTGATTTTTGGGTACATGTCACATGGCAGAAGCATGCAAGACAATGCCACATTTTAAGCTGCAGTAGAGGACCACTTCTTGAATTTGAGTGGTCATTCCATCATTATAGTAATTAAGTTTCCGATAACTTGTGGTTTAGCTTGGGCTGAGAAGGTGCATCTGAAAGTAGTTAATGTTAGTCTTCTTACTCTAAATCTCTCTTCCTCTGCATTACAAAAATAAATAAATATCTCTTTCCCTCTGTCTCCCTATGTGCTTAGTGAAGGAGAATGATTGTCTGTGTTGACACAGACCTCTCTAGGCGTGCCATTTAGTATGTTTTACAAGAACTGGTATCCAGTATACGTGTGACTCAAGAAGTCAAGTTAGTCACTCAATCGTTTTCCTTTGAAAATAAAAGAAAAACAGATACTAAATCTCAGATACCCCAATTATGGCATCTCATACACTAAGGAAGTGGTACGTGCAAGGACACGGAAAACAAATACCGACCACCCATTATGGGTTCTGTTTAGAAATGATTGTTGAATGGTCTCTGGGTTCCACACGTAGTGGTCCCATTAAATGATTGTAAGCCAACTGATAGGATGTGGGTGAGCGATGTAGTAAAGGGGCCCCAATTTGGTACACTTGAATGGTCTCTGGGTTCCACACGTAGGGGACTCTACCGTACGTGATCAATTACCCTGAATTGTGGGGCATTGGCGTTGAACTCCCTACATCACTTAAATAGAGTGGCTGCAAGTTATTATAATCAATTTTTTAAGGCTGCGTTAGGCAGCCACCTGTAATGTAATCAATTCATTTGAGTTTCCTAAGGCTTTTGAAGCCTAGCCACAATGGAATGATCGGTAATTAACTCATTCAGATTTGCACCGATTTGTGCTTGATAACATTAGTCATTTTTTTTTTTATAGAAAAGCCTAAGATGACTTCATTTTTAATTGTAGATAACAAATCCGTTTTAATATGAATGAGTTCATTACAAATCATTATTTCGTGGTTACAAATGCCTTGAGAAACTCAAAAGAAATGATTACATTACAGGTGGCTGCCAAACAGGCTATAAGAAAAGAAAAAACACAAAAAATAAACAACACTTGTAGTGACAATCAATCAGCTTTTGATTATCATGCATAATGTTAGACATTGCAGGTGTTTATATGGTTTTAATAAATCTTAGAAGATTGTGTCCAGGAGTCTAAGCCTTGCTTCTTTTGGTCCACAGGTATAAGCCTATGCATAATTAGAGGAAATCATCCCCAATTCCTTAGTCTTTTTCAATGGTGCTTGAATCTTAAGTCAAATGTCATGTCCCCAAGTCGTTTAACTGGGTTGGAAGTGTATGTGTAGAATTTGGATTCATAATCAATTGTGAGAGAGGACTGTATCCACTCCTCTTATCTTATGCTCCTCTCTCCACCCTGTCAAGGGGGAGCTGCTATCCTCTATGCCACCCCCTTGTGAGCCACTCAATGGCCACACAAGGGGGGAATCAATTCACTTTTTCAAGGTGATGT
The DNA here is from genome assembly GCA_025762735.1 of Platanus orientalis. NCBI lineage: Eukaryota > Viridiplantae > Streptophyta > Magnoliopsida > Proteales > Platanaceae > Platanus > Platanus orientalis. The sequence goes on along the minus strand of JAOXJP010233652.1, from coordinate 95 downwards.
AACATCTCAAAAACTGAGTTGATCCCCTCCCCCCTTGTGTGGCCATTGAGTGGCTCACAAGGAGGGTGTCGTAGAGGATTTCAGGCCCTGTCAAG
>JAOXJP010233651.1:0-10282 GCA_025762735.1 Platanus orientalis | reverse complement strand
GATTTTCTCTTCGAATTGCCCCTCACCTTCCATAACCATTCCATTCATATTTAGGATATTTCTTTCCTTGATTTTCTCTTGGAGAAGATTCTATGGAGCCGTTACACCATAAGGGACCTTCTTCAAATCACACATTGCATTCTTTGGTCCCTTATTCTTAACCGAATTCTCCTCCCTCTCATTTAATTCAAAGCCATTCACATATGGTGATGCTGATTTTTTTGAATTAATTCTTGCATCATTATTTTGCTTGCCCAAAAAAGAAAGTTTGCCTTGAATTGTTGCTACACGTTTCTCCTTGCCAACCGTCCCTACTAATGAGGAGATTAATGGGGTATTCAAATCTGAATTTTCCCCTCTAACACTCCTCATATTAGCCATTTCGTCCATATTGATTCCTTCTTTATCATCATGCCTTTTTAAAGTAGAGTCAACATTAATGATGTCCACGTGGAGATCTGAGTTGGAGGTCCACGCCATACCATCTTCTCCACCTTGTGCATCAAGGTTCAACAATGGTGGCAATGGCAAGCTCTGAGAATCATCTGATATCTCCTTCTCCTTGATTGAAAACATCTTTTCTGTTAGGCTCTTCTTTGTTGTTCTTCGTTCCCCTACCTTGATCTCTTAAGTGATTTTTGGTTCTAGAAGCTTAAAAAGTTCATGATGTAATTCCTCAGGATACTCTGATAAAATGGTATTTTGAAGCTCCTTCAACTTAATGCAGTTCTCTTGAGTGTGGCCTAATAGACCACAGATGTAGCAAATATGGGACAACTTCTCGTATTTGAGCGAGATCTCTTCCAGCTCTCCATTGGTGAGTGTGAGGTTGATAGTCTGACAGAGAGGTTCTGTTGCATTGATACTGATATTGGCCCTTGCGAATTTACTCCATTTCTCTTGTTCTCCAAGAAGCATTGGCTTGGGTTCTCCAATTCCTTTTGCCAGTTTAAGTATGATTTTTTCCTTTAGATATTCTACTGGTAAATTATGGAACTGGACCCAAAAATCCACTTTTTCTATAACATACTTATGCGGAGTGTGGTTGGGCTTGCATCTTTGCAAAAGAATAGCATCGTTGTTATACATCCAGGGTGCTCCAGTTAATATTTTCTCAACTTGCAGACTATTCTCACATCTTATGAGAATTTTTTTTTCATTGTAATCAATGATTTGAATATTTCCAAAGGCTTTCCAGATTTTTTGCAGCACTTCTTTGATTCTGATGAAATTGAAATGTTTATCTGATAGCACTTTCCCCACCAAACTTCTTTTCCAATCATTAAATTCCAGCAATTCCTCTTGTTGAATATCTATATTTCTCCTCTGAGGTTCTTCTTTTAATAATCTCTGAAATTTCTCCACCAAACTATTTGAATCTCCATTCCTAAAACCTTTCAAGATTAGTTTATCCGAATTTGCAAATCAGCAAAGAGAACCATGTCAGACAGACATAAGAGAGAATAATTATTATAGAAGGCTCGAAGAAACTGGTTATTGTATCAAGCAGTAATTTTGACATCAAAACAGCTGCATCCCATTTAGCGAGAACAACATACGATCCTGCAATGCAAAAGGATTGTAATGGATTTTGACAGGACCTAATACCATAACTGACAGATTGTTAGATCATGCCGGTATGGTTAAGTAGGCATGGGGTGACACAGAAAGTGTAGTGATAGTCTCTAGATTCCTTCCCGACAATCACCTCAACCCATTGGTTTTACGGGTGTGGACCGGCCTTGAGGCCCTATAAATCTCTGTGTCTAGGACTGCACCGTTGACTTAGTTCCACCTAAGAGGTCAAATAGGCCAATAGTCAATTAAAATAGATTATCTACAAATCATTAAATCTCAAAATAAAATTTAAAAATAATGCATATGTAAAATGGTTAAAAATCACCTAACCATGATGATATATATTTTTTATTTATTTTTATAAGTAAATAGATTCCATTAACGTGTAAAAATTACAATCATGGCGGGTGTGTACATTGGTTCAAATAATTACAAATGTGACTCCTCAAGGGATTTGGAGTTTGAACGTTCAGATAGCTCTAAAATGGTCTCTATTGTTGAAGTTGCCATTCTTGATAATATGTCCACAGCTTGGTTTGTCTCTCTCAAAACTTGTTGAATGTCCACCATAATGATATATGGCATACACACATGTTAATGGGACTGTTCCACTAATTTCGTGTATCATGTAGATATTTAATGTCTACGAGGACCCATTCATCAATGGCTCATGATCCTCTGAAACACACAAGTTATCGGAGCCTTAAACCCATATGTGGGTCCTAAGGCCTGAAACCCAATATACTTCCATATCCAAAGGACATTAAATTAAAGGCTTTTGCGCCTGTGCCCTATGTTTTGGTGTAAACTGGACATTAAACCAGTTTAGGACATGGTTGCATTGTGAAGGTGAGATGTGTCTTGCCAATTACATATAACTTATGCTTTCTCTTAGAGATAATGGTGTTTGACTCAAGTGTGTGATTTCACTTCGACAAGCCTGAGTGCGAACTACAATAATCAAGAAGACCATTTGCTGTTAAATTCACTTGAAGTAAGCGCCTAAAATCCCTTTTATTAGTTTGGTTCTCTATAGGATCCCATCCGGGACACTCAACGGATTGAATAATATAATGGTTGGTGGCAGACTGATATGTAACAACGGTTTGAATGGTGGCCGAGGATTAGATAGTTGATAAAAGAATTTGGTGATGACATCGACTAAACAAGTGGTATCTGGTACTGAGTAACTGAAGTAGCAAGGCTTCTTCTTCAAAGAGTACCAGTTGATATAACTAGGGAAGAATTGTGGGGTATATTCGAAGTCAAAGGTATTCTGTTGTCATTTAAAATCATGAAGAGGGCAGCAAAACGGCATCTTTATTGGCTGGGCACCCAACGAACGCAACGGTGATTGTTTTCCAAGACATGGGTTGGTGTTATTTGAAAGATCGACGTGCCACTGAGGATAATTCACTGGTACACTCTTATTCATGGTTTGATGCACACATCCTTTGCTTCTCTACTAATGTACAAATTCCTTCCCAATTCCCCAATTCCCATGTGTTATCTCTCTTTCTCAAATCTCCCCACATATGTTCTCTCCCCTTAGACAAACTTTATCTCCTTAATTGTCCCCTTAGAGAACTGCCCTACCATGAATTTAAAAAAATTGGTTAAAATTGTGGAAGATTTTTTTTTCTTCTTTTTTTTACCATAAAGATTGATAACATATATATGACATGCCACTCCTAAAATTTCTATTTATAATTAAAAATCAATTCAATACTTAAATATTTCCCATATTTTTTTTCTAACTTTTTCTTCCTATCTATCTCTATTTAATAATTGTCGTGCCAAAAGAAAAATTCTTATTGCTTTAAAACGAATCTTTCTCCAGAATAATCTTCTCAGCAATACACTACTGATACCCAAAAGCCACCAATCTCTCCCTAAAAGTTATCTTTTCAAACCAAGTCTCCTAAAATTCAGCTCCACTATTTTGTTAAGGAAACCTTCCCATTTATTATCTTTCTCTCTCATGTCTCTGTCCTAAATTCCAAATGCCATACATTCCTACCTATATCTTCTCTATTTCTCTCTTAACTCATACACACACACACACACACACACACACGTCTATTTCTCTCCCATGCTTTTCTATGAACCCATGTAAAATGTGGATATCAAGGAAGACTATCTCACTTCCCTTGTGAAATCGTGCATGTGTGAACCTGGTGTCTCAAGCATGCCATATATGGATCCCTCTATGAGATATGAGTACACTCATGAAGATTTGCATTTTTCCTCTTAGTTTTCTATTTCATTTCTTTGGATTTTAAGTAGTTTTATTTTCACATTTTAATCATCTAAATTCATTTTCGTCAAGTGACATCTAATTACTATTTCTTCTTCACTTCACTCCCTCTTAGGAAGATAAGAAGTCAAATGGAGATGTAAATTCAATGATAGGCAATGAGGTCACTTGTGACACCCTGCATTGCACTTCAAGGGTAAAAATATAATTTAATACATGTAATGGTAAAATTTTCATTCCACATATTTTAAACAAACTATAGAGTGGTTTAAGAACCAATTAGACCAAGTTAGAAGTGTAAGACTTAGGTTGGGCCTCGAACCTGTCAAGTTTGAAACTTATCCTGATTTTGCACTTGGGGTAACTTCACGAGACCACTGACACCAAGACCAAGTAAACTAGAGTACAACTCATATATCCATGGAAATATATATGAGTCTACTTTCCAACAACAAACTATATATGTGTGGATATGTGTTCTTTAGAGCAAGTTATGACTGTTTTTTCACAGGAGGGTCTGTGCTGGAAAGCTTACTGATTTGAAATAACTTTGAAGATATACCAAAAACAATGCATGATAATTAGAGAAACAAATTTATACCTTTGGAAAGATCTTGAATTCTACTTTTCAATACAACAAACGGAGGTCGAATCTGAGTTTTCTAAAGAAAGTTACGTGTATTTTAGTTCGGAAAGGTCAAAACTAGGAGAAAACCAAAATTTTGGGGCATGATCTGTACCCATGATTGATCATGGCGAACCTACACGGAAATATCATTCTGTTTGATCGACCATGGGTGAACATAGGTGGGGAAAATACTGAAAATAATGGTTTTTTGTAATTTTTAGAAAAATTTTCATCCCAAAACGTGTCAAACATGTAAGGAAACCTCTAGAATCATACAATGACCATAGATGATGAAATATATACCTAATATATATCTCATTTGAGTATGAAGTTGAAGAAAAGAAGAAAGGTTAGAAGAAATATGGATTTGGAAGAAAATAGAGAGAACTCCCAATTTCGTAAGTTTCACTCCCATTCTTAGAAATCTTGCTAGAGTAGATGATTTTATTCCTTAGTATTCTTGATTGATCCATTTAATGTTAGATCTACACAATTTTTATAGAGAAAGGAGGAAAAGGAAAGGATGTAGTTGAAGACCTTAGAGATTGATCAAGAGAAAGACTAAGATTGTGAGTGTTCATATATGATGTGCTACTCCTCTTGCTTTCCTACTATTTCTTTATTGTTATTCTTCATTTTTATATTGGATCTTGGCCTTCCATCATTTGTTTGCTAAAATTCATGAAGTTTGATAAGTTTGCATCATTTGATTGTTAGATCTATGAGATTTTGGTGAGTGTCCACACATGATATGCTACTCCTTTGAGTTTTTGTTCCTCTATTCATTTGGAATCATTAGTTTTGATAAGATTTCAGTTTCTCTTCATTTTGTTGGCCTCTTTTTATGTTTAGTGAGTTTCCTTCATTTAGACACTAAATCAATGGAGGATTAGTGAGTTCTTAAGTTGATTTCTCTACTCTGTTTATTTTACTGCACTTTCCTCCATTTTAGTTGTCATTTTAGGTAAGATGACAACTTTTCACTATTTCTTGCTATATCTGTGTGAGTTTGGTGATTTCACATATTCCATAAAATGATTCATTCCATTATGACTTAGTAGAAACTTTGACTTACATGAAATTATGGATGCTATATGTGTATTGTTAGTTCTACTCCATTTTTAAGCATGTGTTGGCTAAGATTTACTTATTCTCTTCCACTAACATCATAGATTCATTAGAATCCTAAGCTTCCCTCTATGTTTGAATGTAAGAAGGTTGGATCCTTGTGAAATTAGAAAGAGGAAAATGATTCTACTTCATATGCTTGATGATTGCCTTGATTTCTCTCATATTTGATATTTCTAATTATATAATTATTTCAAGTTGGTAGTCTTTTCTTAATTTTATTAGCTCTAAACTTTGTTGATTATCATATTTCATATGTTAGTTGGTCATTAATGCTACTATTATGTTCTTCACTAAATTATATCCATTTACACTTGATCCAATGAGCTCAATGTTAGTGTCATTGCATTCATATGCCATTCTTAGGAATTTATATTATTGTTGGTTTTGGAAAGTTGAAAGAGAGATTCTGAATACTTAGTTTTGGCATGAGAAGGAGCTATTACTTTTCGTTTGTTTTTAAGCATGAGCTTTACATAATTTCACAGATGAATTTTGTACATTGACATCTCTTGTCTTTTATACTTATGTAGTCACATACTACTCTATATATGCATGGATTTTAAAGTATTGTTTTGTATTTGAGGTACTAGTTTTGGCCCAATCACCAGGAGTCATTAATAGGTGAAGACGTTTCATGACTTATTTCAGGTACCCAATCACCGAGTCACATTAATAGGTGAAAACGGTCTCATGACTCATTTCAGGTACCAAATCACCGGGTTTCACTAATAGGTGAAGACGGTCTCATGACTCATTTCAGGTACCCAATCACTGGGTCACATTAATAGGTGAAGACAGTCTCATGACTCATTTTAGGTACCCAATCACTATGCCACACTAGTAGGTGAAGACAGTCTCATGACCCATTTCAGGTACCCAATCATTAGGTAACATTAATAGGTAAAGATGATGTCATGACCCATTTCAGGTACCCTACTATTGGGTCACATTAATAAGCGAGGATGGTGTTACAATCCATTTCAGATCCCAATCATTAGGTCACATCAATAAGTGAAGACGGCACTAGATGCCCACCAATTCTATTTAAGATTCTTATTTTTCCATGGGTTATATGAGATTTTTGTTTTGTCAGAGACCCTATATGGGTTACATGATTTGGTTTTGTTAGAGTCTATGTGGGTTAATTCGTTGGATTTGATATGATGTGTTTTGATGAGGTTTGGTTTGGAGACCCTAATTGGGTTGAGTTGGTTCGATCCGAGATGTGTTTTGTTAGGAACCCTACATGGGTTAGGTAGGTTTGAGGGTTGCATTGATTTTTCATGAGCATGCATTTGTTTTGATATCTATTAGCTGAGGTAACTCATTTGAAAGATGTTAAGGCATATTCATGTATGAGTATTTTGTAGAAAACATTTGCATTTCATGTTACACTTTCCTTATGAGTTACACCTTACCTGTTTCAGTTATGAACTTATGTCAACTTGGCTTAATTACTTATGTCACTTTTATTAGAATATAATCCTTGTTGTAGCTAATTCGATTCTTATATGTTATGCATGAACCAATTTGGTATTGAGTCACACTCATGTAGATTCGATTTATTCTATGGAACATTATGTATGTTCTCTCATGGGCTTTATAGCTTACCCATGTTTTACCACCCTTTCAGGTGGTGCGTAGTACCATCTGATATCTTATAGGTTCGACCCCATGGATAGATCGTGGAAGAGAGGACCTCTTGTTTACTTCTTTATGTTCCTTTTATGTTCAGCACTTATTCATGTATGAACCGGGATTTATAGTGATATACATTATATTAAGATACTTATAGTTATGTTGAAGATGGTTTGTTGTTTGACCAGTTTAGAGGCCCACATGATGTTATTGTTTAATTAGAGACTGTAGTTTTGAGGTTAGATGTTGGTGATATTATTGAGTTCTTTCCGCTGCATAGTTTAGAATGTGAATGCTCATATTTCGGTTGCAATTGTTGAATGAATATTACTTCATGGTTATGTTTTTGATACGATGTTTTGATAATTGAGGTTAAGTAATTGGAAAAAAAGATGTTGTAATTAAGATAAGTAAGAGCTTCTTCCTTAAGGAAAGAGCAATGTCACACTCTGAGATCTATGACGCCGTACACATGTGTTTCCTATATTATACCCTGATGTTCATGTGCGGGTTTCGGGGTGTGACATCATTCTTGAAGGTAATTTGTTGGCACTATTTGCATGTTTTTATATGGAATACTAGGATACTAATGGCCTATTTTTTCCACCACTCCATATTGTACTTGTGATGCACCTTATGGCTATCCAATCAAAGATTATAGCATGGAGATCTATTTTAAAAAATTCCAGGTGGATCTTCCTACCCATCCTTAACAATTTTTATTATTTGAACAATTAAAAAATATGAGTAATGGTCCATGAAAGGGTTTATGGGGGAAGCTTAGGACCACCTATTCATGTTTGTCTTCTAAATAGAATATCTCCTAGGTATGGTCCATATCTCAATGTGGTCTGGATTCCTTCAAGTGTTTCAATGGATCGCCATATAATCACATTATCCCTCCTCTTCATTAATATAATGTTCTATCACTCAAAATTTTTTGTTGGAATTTAATGGAATCAATGTTGAAATATTTTTTATGCTCTCAGGAAGTAACAAAATTAGAGTTGAAAGTGAAGGAACAAGTAGCTAAAGAGGTTCCTGAACTTTTATAGTCCTATGAAGTCTCATGAAAATGAATATGATTATTGTCAATGTGTTAATATAAAAGTGCAATTGTTCCTTATCGTAAAGATACGGGAAAAGATGATTTTGAGTTATATTGAACTAAGATGATGACTAATTTCAATTGTTTCCATCGATTTATAATTGTTCATTTTCTTATGAACAATTAATCTATGGATAAAACTAAGCAAACAAAAATATTGTAAGGAATTTTCATTTTTTAATTTGCTCCCAAGTGGAGTTCGGAGTTTAGAGCTCTCAAAGTTTTATTAATCTAAGATTATTGCTATTGAGTATACTTAAATATTCATTGTTGCATGTGGAGTCCAACAATACACACACAATTGCATACACACATACATACACACAATCTCTGATTTTGTTACTGTGTTCTAAGTAAACATTAGAAAATTGTGAGATAGGTCATGTATGTTGAGTTATGAACAGGGCTCATCAGTTTGGGTTTGATAGGCCATATTATATATGCAGTTCAATCATTTTTCAATCTAAGTGATTTTGTAGTAATCACTCATTGTAGTGGTCTGTGAGTCATCAAAGCACTATTGAGAGTCATATAGCAACCCAAAATGCTTTCCTATTGGACAAAATCACTATTACTACACAGCCAGTATACCATTTTAATTGTGTGCATCACCATCATCATGAATCACTCAAGCAGCTTGAAGCTGTTTATGATTAGATACATGTTCAACTGGAATTGGTAGTTTTCCTTTTCTTTATTTTTATTTTTTAATTGAACTTACCAGCCTATATATTGACTTTCTAATACTTCACAAAATTTTAATTCAGTAAATTATTTTTTATTTTTTGTTTTTTGTTTACTTTAATTATTTCTCTTAGGTACAATTGAAACTAGTTCACTGACTCATTCTTGCACGGGTTCATTTTCTTGTAGTATAAATATTAGAATAATCAAATATTAAATGATTTGCTTAAAAATCGAAGGTGATTGCTTCATCTAGATTGCTTTCTCTTTTGATTACCAAGTAATCTTTTAGGCTCTTTTCTTTCTTTTTTGATTAGAGGGTCATTTTTAGTTAATCTAAATTTACTTCAATAAAGCATTGACAATAAGGAAACAAAGTTGGAATTGTATTAGTAGTACAATAATCAAAGAATGTAATAATATTGATTTGATTTTTTTTCCTTTATGGTTTTAAGAAGGAAAAAAAGCCTTTAAAAATTAATAAACAACCAATTTTGTTTGAGGCTTTTGTGAACCCAACCCATTATAGGTTTGGTGTTTTGGCTTATTGAGGAAGTTCTATAAAAGTTCAAAAAAATTAAAAAATAAAATGCTTTTCATGAGGCTTTGTCAGCCCAAGCTAAAGTTCTTTAACCAACTAAAAAATGTCTTGGTGTTTTTTGTCCATTGTGGTCAAGCCCATTGAGGCCAATCTCTTAATGAAAAAACGATTTGAGCAATAAAAGTCTTATGAAAACCCAAGAGGTCCATTCTATTGGTTTACTAAGGCTTTCTTTTCTTTGTAGTTTATTTGCTGAATCCAGATTAAGACTTTTACACTTACATAAGAACAATGGAATTAAACCTTTTATCTTAGTCCAAGAAGTCACTTTTCAATATTTCATCTATACAACTTTATGTGTTTTATCTCATTCACTCAAACATCACACACTCAACATCAATTAGTGAGTGCACTATTTCCTAAGCCCTTTTGAGTTGATTTGATTATCATTGCTGCAAATTGTCGTGCAATGTTCATCACTTATACGCTACCATTTCATTTTTGTTATAACATGCTATCATGTATATGAAGATGCTTTTGCAATGTATAATGTACTTCTATTTAATTACTAGTGTATATGTACATACACACACATGTACATGAGAAAATATGAGTGAGAATATAAATGAAGTAGGTTGGTATTTCATTTTTGTTATAACATGCTATCATGTATATGAAGATGCTTTTGCAATGTATAATGTACTTCTATTTAATTAC
>JAOXJP010233649.1:0-10282 GCA_025762735.1 Platanus orientalis | reverse complement strand
TTTTGGAATTTTTGTATTCCCCTTGTATTTCATTTCGCTACCCCTTGAAGTGGGAAAATTTTGAGAAATTTCGCTGAAATTTTGAACCATGCATGCAGGTGGTGTGGCTGGCCATTTTGGCCGAGACAATACCATTGTTCTAGTTAATCGTTTCTACTGGCCTAGTTTAAAATGGGATGTGACAAAAGTGATTGAGCAATATTGTACTTGTCAACTGATAAAGCAGAAGAAACAGAGTCCAAGTATATATTCTCTTTTGTCAGTTCCTCATAATCCATGCAGGATGTGAGCATGGACTTCGTTTTAGGCTTCCTCATTCCCCAATGCGACACGATTCTGTGATGGTTGTAGTAGATTGTTTTTCCAAGATGCCCCACTCCATGTGTCAAGACTTTGGATGTTTCCAAGGTTTGTCTATTCTTTGATGTGGTAGTCCGTTTACATGGGGTCCCAATGTCTATAGTGTGTAACCGTAATATTAGATTTGTCTGTTATTTTTTGAAGACATTGTGGAAAATGATGGGTACCAGGGTGCACTTCTCTTCTGCTTACACCTTCAGACAAGTGGGCAAACTAAGGTGGTGAACAGAAGTTTAGGGACATTACTTCATTGTATGGTCGGTGAAAACCTTGAGGCATGGGATATAGTTTTGTCTACTGTTGAGTTTGCATATTATAATTCGGTTAATAGGATCATTGGTATGAGTCCATTTGAGAGTCACAGGTTAGACTCAGGGCTCCTACAAACCTTATTTTTATGTTTGCATCCTAGCGTCCATTTGAGTCTACATCTCATTTACATGCATTACACTAGGAAATCAGGCATAGAATTGTTATGAGTAATGAAAAGTATAAACAATCGGTTGATTTGCATCGTACACATTGCGAGTTTCAGGTTGATGATTTGGTTATGATTCGTTTCTTCCTTGAACGATACCCACCTGGGGTCGCGCAAAAATTGCATGCTAGGAGTTCGGGACCTTACAAAATTTTGAGCAAAATTAAACCAAATGCGTATGTATTGGATATTCCGATTGACTTAGGGATTAACTCTACTTTTAATGTGGAGGATCTTGTATCCTACCATGGCCACTCTACTCCAAACTTTAAGCCTTTTGCAGACCCATAAACTCCAGTCCCTCAGCTTCCTCAATCCATACCACCATTGCCACTTGTCACTACTTGCAAGGAGGAGATTGAAGCTATTATAGATGATCAGAGTGTTTCCATTACACGAGGAGGTTATCAAAGATACCTTGTCAAGTGGAAGGGCTGACCGGATATTGACAGTATACGGCTCACTAAGAGTGAGTTGCATCATGACCCAGACATTTTAGAACAATATCGCAGCCATTTAGTGTCAGAGGCGACTTCTTCTTAGGAGGGAAGAGTTGATGAGAACACCAGGTCCATGCAGGAGTTTCAAGTCTATCAGAGATAGCGTAGGAGGGTTGCACCCATGTTACGGTTTCACTAGAGTTTTATGTTTTATTCCCTAGCACATTATATGAGGGTACTTTTGTCTCAGTGGGATATTTTAGTGGTATTTTTGTTACTATATTTAGTTTAGGGTTATTTTGGGCATGAGATTGTGCTAAGGGGTATTTTAGTATTTGCATTATGTAGGATGTAATAAGCCTAGCTGTGAGGGCTATAAAAACACCCCACACGACCAACACTCTTTTTTATGATGAATAATATTGAATTTTGACTCTCACGTTTTGGTACCTTGGTCATCTTCTTTTTCTTTCTGAATGCAGTTGAAGAACCTGAAGTTGGATATTTTGGGAGAGATAGAAAGGGGAAAGAGAAGAAGAAAAGAAGAAAGAGAAGAAGAGGAGAGGAAGAAAACGTAGGGAGAGCGTATATTAATCTCTCCCATACGGTGTTACTCTTTATTATATACTAGGGTACAATGAGATACAAAAATACCATTATACCCTCACACAAACACACTACATATACGCCTACAATCCCCCTCAAGCTGGGCGAAATACATTAAAGAGACCCAGCTTGCTTGTTAGAGACAAAAATACATCACAACCAAGACCCTTGGTGAAGATATCTGCAAGTTGATCCCCAATTGGAATAAACGGTGTACAAATTATTTCACTAAGGAGTTTCTCTCAAATAAAATGGCGGTCAACCTCAATATGTTTGGTGCGATCATGGTGTACCGGATTATGAGCAATGCTAATGACAGCCTTATTATCATAATAGAGGCATACAGGAGAGGAGACAGGAAAACCAAGCTCAGAAAGAAGAAGACGTAACCATAAAAGCTCACAAATACCATGAGTCATCGACCGAAACTCAACCTCAGCACTAGAACGAGCAACAACAGACTGTTTCTTGCTGCGCCAAGTAACAAGGTTATCACCAACAAAAGTGCAATAACTAGAGGCGGAACGGCGATCAATGAAAGAAGCAGCCCAATCCGCATCAGTATATCCCTCAATGTGTAAAATAGATCGGCGAGAGTATAAGAGACCCGCGCCAGGATTGTGCTTAAGATAATGAAGAATACGATACACAGCATCAAGATGCACAGTAGTCGAGGCATGCATAAACTGACTCACAACACTTACTGCATAAGCAATGTCGGGTTTGGTGATAGTAAGATAAAGAAGATGGTCCGTTAGACGTTGATACCTGCCAACATCAATAAGTCGCTCTCCCATATCCGTAGTAAAACGATGATTGGCATCAATCGGTGTGTCAATAAGTTTACAAGCAGTTATACCAGTTTTCGCAAGAAGATCCAAAGCATATTTTCGTTGAGAGATACAGATACCCTTGGTAGAACAAGCCACCTCAATACCTAAAAAATACCAGAGTGAACCCTGGTCTTTAATTTCAAACTCACTTGCTAACCTCAGTTTCAACTGAGAGATCTCAACAGAATCATTACAAGTGACAATAATATCGCCCACATACATAATCAAAGCAGTAAGATGATTCCCACCAGTACGTTTAAGAAACAAAGTATGATCAACCTGACTCTGAAAATACCCAAACTGAATGACAGCAAGGCGGAAACGTTCAAACCAATCTTGGGGAGATTGTTTAAGGCCATAGAGAGCTTTCTTGAGACGACAGACCTTTTCTTTTGATGAATATGGTAGAAAACCAGGCGAAAGCCTTATGTACACTTCCTCAGCAAGATCACGATGAAGAAAAGCATTTTTTACATCGAATTGGTGAAGGGGGCAACCCTTGTTAGCAGTAAGGGAAAGAAGAACACAAACTGAGTTAAGTTTAGCAACTGGGGCAAAGATCTCCTGATAATCAATCCCATAGGTCTGGGTGTAGCCTTTTGCGACCAGCCGAACTTTATAACGATCAACGGACCCATCAGGTTTGAGTTTGATGGTATAAACCTATTTACATCCAACAGGGACTTTGTTACAAGGCAAATCAACAATATCCCAAGTACCATTTTTTTCAAGGGCAACCATTTCGTCTTGCATAGCAGCTTTCCACTGTGGTTGAGAAATGGCGTATACAAAGCATGAGTAAAACGACAGTATGAAGGAGATAGAGACTGATAAGACACAAAGTTAGATAAAGGATGTTTAACACACGATCTAACACCTTTCCAAATGGCTATAGGAAAATCAGAGTCAGAAAGAGAATATGAGTTACCTGGATCTGAATCTAAAGCCGATGAGACATCTTGGTTAGGAACTGGAGGAACAATGGCAATGCCGAACTTCTTCTTTCTAAAATAAACTTGAAGAACCTTCTCCCCCTCACTAGGAACACCTAAATCAAAGATAAAAGCTGGAACAGGAAGGGGGGAGGCGAAGACTCAGTAGAAGAAAGCTCCCCCTGAGATGAACTAAGAGAAGAAAAAAAGGGAATTGTTTCATGAAATATAACATCCGTAGAGACAAACCGTCGCCGAGTAGTGGGATGATAACACTTATAACCTTTCTGACTGGAAGCATACCCCAAGAAGATGCATTGAAGAGCTTTAGGATCTAGCTTAAACCGGTGGGATTTATCCACATGTACATAGCAAATGCACCCAAAGACTTTAGGAGGAATAGGAAACAAAGATGCAAGAGAAGATAAGACCTCAATTGGTGACTTATAATTAAGCACACGGCTTGGCATTCTATTAATGAGAAAAGCAGCCGTCTGAACTGCATCGGACCAGAAAGTTTTGGAGACATTCATGGTAAACATCAATGCACGAGCCACTTCAAGTAGATGCCTACTTTTTCTTTCTGCAACGCCAATTTGCTCAAGTGTACTAGGACATGTTGTTTGATGAAGGATTCCCAATTGGTCAAGAAAGGAAGAAAAGGCATGAAACATATATTCACCCCCATTATCAGACTGTAGAATTTTAATTTTCTGACTAAACTGGGTCTCCACCATCTTGTGAAATGATACAAAGGAAGAGAAAACATCACTTTTTGATTGTAATAGATAAATCCAAGTCACATGGGAGTAGTCATCAACAAAAGTCACTAAATATGTAAACCCAGACAGAGACACAGTAAAGGCAAGTCCCCATTCATCAGAGTGAACTATATCAAAAGGAGAATTATTTCTATTCAAACTAACTGGATAAGAGGTTCAACAATGCTTAGCATACTCACAAGGAGCATAATGAAAAACTGAGTTACAACTAGAAAATAAATGTGGAAACAACTTTTTTTAAGTAAAAAAAGAAGGATGGCCAAGACAGTAATGCCACTGAGAGAGCTGCAGAGAATTAAGCTTGCCATCATTTATTGTAGGAGCTGAAATCTGTTGGACAGGTAATGTTGAATGTGGAGGAGTATCCAAGATGTATAGGCCATTGTCCTCATGTCCCTTACCAATCATCTTCCTCGAACTCAAGTCCTAAAAGACACAGTGAGAGGGAAAAAATGTCACACTACAATTTAAGGATTTGGTCAAATGACTAATTGATAACAAATTTAAAGTAAACTTGGGAACATGAAGAACAAAGGACAAAGGTAATGAAGGGGTGACAGGTATGTTCCCCTTGCCGACAATAGACGAATATGAACCATCGACAATACATACCTTTTCCTTCCCAAAACAAATAGAATAGGAAGAAAAAAGAGAAGACGTACTAGTCATATGGTCAGAGGCCCCTGAAACAATAATCTGAGTGACTAGGAGAAGAGACACTAGCACTAAACGTAGAGGCATAGGTACTTGAATGAGCAAAAAAATGTTTGAGGAGAAGATGTAGAGGTGTCCAAACTTTACATGAAGTGCCACAGAGCCTCAATTTCAACACGGGAAAAGGAGCTAGAGGTAGGATCAACAGGAGGTGCAGGTGTAATCTCTGGAGGAGTAGAAGTCATGGAATTGGCACTTGACCGCCCCCAACAAGACTGCGAGAGCCACTTTGTCCTCCATTAAAAGAACCACATTGAGATCAACCTTAAAACTCCTAGGGATGATCATGTAGATCCTAACATGTGTCCTTTAAATGTCCAAACCATCCACAATGATCACATTTGAATTTATCTAGCTCATCCCTTGAAAACCCTCCTCTTCCATCTCGAAAATTGCTCCGACCACCACCACCACTACCTCGACCACCACACTGATTAGAGAGAAGGGATGATTTTTCTATAAAAGAAAGTGTTGTAGGATTCAACATCGCATGACGACGATCCTCTTCTTCCTGTACATATGAGTACACTTCACTAAGGGATGAAAATAGATCTTTTCCTAGAATCTGTATCTGGATACCATCATAGTTAGAATTGAGACTGGCTAGAAAGTTAAACACCCGGCTCTCTTCAACCTCTTTATGATACTCAACAACATCTTCAAAACACTTGGGGTGATAACTCTTGTCGTAATCAATTTCTTGTTACATCCCTTTAAATGTAGAATAATAGGAAGAAAGAGATTTATCGCCTTGACAAAAATGGGCGACCTTCTGTTGCAGATCATACATCTGGGCCTTATTGCCTTTCTTTGAATAAGTCTAAATCATGGAGTCCCAGATAGCTTTAGTAGTCGGTAATTACATAAATGTGTTAGAAATTTCTGGCTTCATGGAATTAAGTAACCAAGACATGACTACAACATTTTTCGCCTCCCATTTAGGAAAAGAATGAGAGCTAGGATCAGGAGCTTTAGTCACACCAGTCAAGTACCCGAGCTTCCCTTGACCAGTAATATAGATCTGTGTAGAGTGAAACTAAGGAAGGAAGTTATTGTCATCAAAACATACTATAGAAATAAAGGTGTTTGGATTATCAGTTTCTGCTTCCAGGCTATTAGAAGACACTGACGTGATATCTCTTGTATCTGACATACTTAATACTGCAAACGGAGAAAATCACACTCCAACACAACTTCCACGATCACCCAACCTCACACACACAAGTGAGGATGGCACAAACACCAAGGAACACGTATAGGAGGCTTCAACTAGAGGCCTGGGAGGCAAAAACAACCCCGAGTCACTGTAACAACAAATCGCGACCACTAACAACCATAATCACACTCACGTAGGGATTAGTAACCCATAAAAGGTGATTGGAGAGATTAAATCTAATTTTCAAAGCAAAAAATGAAGAAAAATAGCCTAAATATTCGTCAGGCGGTAGGGTACCCAAACGAAACTTGCCACTGATGCTTCTATTCTCCACCAAATGACATGAGACCACTTAGAAAATATCCTTACAAAAAATGACCCATATGGAGGAGATCATTGACTGAAACAACCCCTGAGACGATCAGATCGAACACTTTTCTCATATTTGGCCATTTTCATTTTTTTTCAAAAAATGGCCAAAAAAGCTTAGATTCGATCACTGTAAAATCCCAAAAAAATCATGACAATTCATGATAAATCACCACGATAAAAAACCCTAACTTTTTGGCTTCACCTGATGTACGGACATGCTAACATCATTGTCCATACGACTGATATCAGCAGTGTTTTTCTTTGCCTTTCTTTGACGCGATTAGTCTTCGATCATTAACCTGCTCTAATACCAAGTTGGATATTTTGGGAGAGATAGAAAGGGGAAAGAGAAGAAGAGGAGGGGAGGAAAACGTAGGGAGAGTATATGATAATCTCTCTTATACGGTGTTGCTCTTTATTATATACTAGGGTACAATAAGATACAAAAATACCATTATACCCTCACACACGCACACTACATATACACCTACAATATGGGATTATTTGAACAATTGACACTTGAACTATTTGATGATAGTGAATTTATAAAAAAAAATATATGGATCTAAAAAGAATAAAAAAATATCAATCTAATATCAACATATAAATAAAATTATAATTAGTTCAGGTCGGGTTGGGTTGGGCTGGGCCTTAAAACTTGAGCCTCCCCGAATTCAGCCCGAATAAGATTGTGGGCCTAAAAGTTTAGCCCAAACTCTATCCAAAAGAGACTTTGGGCCTAAAAGTTAGGTTCGAACTCAGCCCAACCCAAATCAGGTTGTCCCAACCCGACTATTTTTTGGGCCAATCATATCAGGCTTTGGGCCAGCACGACCTAATTAACAGCCTTACTTCTTTTGTTGTGTTTTAGGGACTTTGATGTCAATTGTATGCAAGTTGATTAATTTCCTCCCTGGTTTAATAGGTTGGCATAGATCATGACTAGTAGCAACAAACTAGATGGATGGATGTGTAGTTAATTGGTTAATATAATGTTTGGAGGATGAGTTGGTGAAAAAGTTCATTTTTTCATCCAGTCGTATTATTTATTCATGATAGATCTCTGAGGGAATGTCTGGGCGCCAAAGAATCCCTAAATTGAAGCATCTACATCTTGGTGAAAAGAGTTGTATTTATCCTTGATGATACATTTCTTCCCTTGCATCCAAACACTGATGTATTGAGCACATCAAATTCATAATTATTATTCCAATGTGAAGTGTTAATTTCTGAGTTCTGACATCTTACACCACCATCGGTTAGTATTGAAAGCTTGTGTTCTTTGATAAACTTTGGAATCGCAGTCAATGTTGTTTGGATCAGCATTGTAGGCTTGGATGTTAAAACCAATGAACTTGAGGAGACAACTTGCAATGTAATTTGGTAGGATGACCACTGCATGTGAAAACCTGTACCTGGATTACATACACTTAGTATAATTTGAGTGCATATTGAATAACCTATGAGCTTATTCAACTTTAGAGGTTGCCCTATAAAAATCTAGGAAGAATTAGTGGTCAAGCTATATACTATTTGAAAGATCTTGAAGTTTACTTTCTAATGCAATAAACGGTGAGTGAATAGGAGTTTTCTATAGGAAGTTATGAGTATTTTTCCCACAAGGTGTCTATGCTGATAGACTGATTGATTTGAAGTAACTTTAGAGACACAACAGTAAAAATGTATAAAGAATTAGTGAGCAAATATATGTCATTGGAAAGTTCTTAAAATCTAGTTTTTAATAAATCAAATGGCAAGCAAATCAGAGTTTTTTAGGGAAAGTTATGAGTGATTTAGTGCAAATAGGTAAAAGAAGAGAAATCTTCAGCTCGAGCCGTACTTATCGACCCGAGCTAGCACTTAGTGGTTCAATCTAGGATCAAATTAACACTTCTCTAATTGTAGAAAAGTGTCCAAAAACATGTCGGATTAAGCTAGAAGTGTGAAAACACATTTTTTGGATTAAAAACTTCCAATTTTAGCTCAGTTAGGATTCTACTTCACCTAGGACTCTTATGGGGTCTAAATAATGGATAAAACTCAACACAATTTGACATTGAAACCTTAAGAATAAAGCAAAGAGTAAGAAGAAAAGAGAAAGGTAGGGTTTGGAGAAAAAACTTGGGATTTTAGAAAAGGAAGAGGTTAGAGTATTACAATAAGCTTTGGAATTTGATTTTTTTTGCAACAAGAGACAAGTAATGATGCAATACATGTTTGTTTTCATTTTTTTTTATATGATCTTAGAAGTTCTTTGATAAGAAATATAAGTTTAAAAGTTTATGATTCTCTGCAACTAATAACATAATACTTACATGTTTCCCTATTTTGTTTAGGATCTTAGAATGAAGAGATATGTTTTCAAAAGTAAATTTTCATTGTTTCTCATAATTTCTTACAAAAAAGAAATATTTATAATCTATTATATGTGTTGACTTGCATAAATCTTATATTATATAAGTATTGTAAATCATCCATTGTTTTTACATGTTTGAAGCATGATTTTATGTTAATACTTAAAGTTATATGTTGGCCATGTTTTGATTGATTGTTATAAGAACCTATGTTTAGTTCATACAAATTTTTATAAGAATGTATCATGTCATACGGAATTTTCTGCAAGTATCAGCATCATTCATATTATCTCATGATTTTTTAAAGATAATATTCTTAGATGGGCCAAACAAATTCTTTGTTTTGCAAAATGATTTCAGTATGATTTTACCATGTGTTTTTACAAAGAAAACATCAGTTATGAAAAAAATAATAATAAATTTTTTAAAGATAATTTTTGTTACAAAGTAAGACATGCATTCATGCATACTTTTGTGAAGATATGTGATAGATTGTAATATAATAAATTTTATGATATGTTGTGTTATGTGTTATGCATGTGATTGTGTAGAAAGCCCTTGATGGTTAGGGTAATATGAAGTTTCATAGTTGGAACTTAAATGAGTTGTGTTAGAAGAAAGACATGTGTATAAGTGATTACGCTCAAAATATGTTTGCGGCTATTGCAATATATATTGAGGTGTGGATCCCACGAGGAAGTGTCGTACAAAAAGACTTAGCAAAATAAAACACTTGACAATAATTAATAATAAGAAAATCAGATTATAGAATAAAATTAGATGAAAAATTGCTTCAAGAATCCAATAATAGAAGTGATGATCAATAATAAAAGTGACAAGGTGTCAAGAATCCCTTTTAAGCTTCGTTTCACTTTTTTTACTTTGATTCAAAATTGTAACTCAATTGAATGTTTCGCATCCTAAACATACAATCGGAAAATTTATAATTAAAGATCATAGGAATACAAATGTATTTGATATGAGAAACCTCTTTTCTATTAAAACATGCTCAAATCTATCTTATGAGTTATCTAGAATCGACAATATATCTAATGACAATATTGCAGTAAAAGATCAACTTATAAAATAAATATACCAGTAACAATTAGAGTCTAACAATATTCACATAAAGAAAGCATGACTGAATTTATATGAAAAAGAAGAATATAATTTCTGGGTTATGAGAAACTAAATAATGATAAAGAGTTTAACCATAAACAAATGTAAAACTTGTTAGAACGTGAAATGAATCAAA
>JAOXJP010233648.1:0-10282 GCA_025762735.1 Platanus orientalis | reverse complement strand
ATAAAATGAGGGAAAGTCGATTGAGATGGTTTAGGCATGTGCAATGAAGACCAATGACTGCACCAGTGAGGCGAAGTAAGACAATACAAGTTGAAGGTGCTAGAAGGACTAAAGGAAGGCCAAAATTGACCTGGGTGGAGGTAGTAAGGAAGGACATGGCAGCTTGTAATTTAACAGCAGATATGGCCCTAAACAGAGCGGAATGGCAGAACAGGATTTGTGCAGCCGACCCCAAATAGTTGGGATAAGGCTGTTTGTTGTTGTTGTTGTTGTACCCTCACTTCTTCTAAGATCTGGGGTATTTTAGGTAACTTTAGTTGAATGGGATCTGTGGGAGCTACATCAAATCATACGGCAGAGGGGAACACTTTGTTTTTATTGTTAAGAGAGTCCAAGTCTGTGAAGTAAGGCCCTAACTGGCAATGTCCTTTGAAGACTCCCAACATTGTGGGACTCTTCTCTTTATGGGGGATTTTACAGATTTGATAGGAGAAGTCATACAACATCAGGTAGGCCCCACTTTTGCTTCTTAAAACCTTTAATAGGGATTATTTTAAAAGAGGAAACATGTCCATATATTCCCCGAACATTTTGACTGCCAACAAAAGAGTCCCCATCAATTGGGACTCTTCCTTTATGGGAGCTATTTAGATCTATAAGGAGGAGTTGCGTGAATATTGTGTGGGCCCCTCATATCTTCTATTAGTTGTTTTGCTAAAGGAAAATCTGCTCCCACTTAGCCCCACACATTTTTGCTGAGATAGAGAGTCCTATTTCTTTGGCATTCCTCTTTTTAGGGAGTTCTTTTCAGATCTGAAGAGTCCCATGTCTTTGACCAATATGCGGGCCATCCTAATGCCACATGGATTCTTATTTAAAGTTATTTGAGAGAGGGAATTTGTCCAGAAAATCACCATGGATCCGGCTGCCTAAAAGAGTTCTAATTTCTTGGGATTCTTTCCTTATAAGGGGATTTTACAGATCTGAAGAGAGAGAAGTATGTGATTACATTGTGGGCCCCTCATGTGATACATGGGCATCTTATTAGTTGTTTTACAGGAGGAAAATCTGCCCCACTAATCTGCACCCAATTTGGATGAAATAGGAGAATCCTAATCTTTTGGGATTCCTTTTTTCTTGAAGAGATTTTTCAGATCTGAAAGGGGTGAAGTCATGTCATTTTATGTGGGCCTCCATATTGTTTCACAAATCCTTAACTAAAGAAATTTGAAGGTCGAAATCTGTACAAAGATTTTCACACGTGTTGGATGCCAATTTAAGAGTCCCAACCCGATTGGACTCTTCTTTTTAGAGAGGTTTAACATGGGAATTCTAGAGAAATAAATGGATATCTTTGAAGATTAGATTCTAATGGCTCTGAGATTCCTCTTCAAGGGTGGTGGATGAAATTACTCTCCCAAATATCCCATGCAACTGGCGACAGAAGTACTAGAGTCCAATTTCCATTGGATTTTTTTCTTCTTTCCATTAAATCTATCTGTGAGTTGGCTGAATCCACACAGATGTGAGCACCTAAAACAAAGTACAAGGCAAATATGATTACACTGGAATCAACTCTACAGATTATTTGAAGGTATTTTTTTTTTTTTTTTTTTTTTTTGGGGGGTGGCGGGGAGTGTTTGAAGGAGAAGATTCTGTCCAGAATAGATCACACGTGGAGGGAAAATTTTAGAGTCCCATCATACTTGAACTTTATCATTGGAAGTTTTCTGAGTGGCAGAATAAAGAGGATACGGCTGATGGATTTCTTCTTTACTTTGGAGCCTGCAACATCACCTCTACAGTATTTTGTTAGCACTTCTCATCACTGATTGCTGCATATTGTGAAGACTTTTGGGGCTCTACAGAGGTCTGAATCTGAGCACATCTTGGGACTTTCAGGTGGACCACAGTGGAGCACATTGATACACAAGAGGGGACTTGATTGCAGCCTTCATTCAAGCTTGAGGCTAATGGCATCTTCAATTTAGCTTGCTGTGGAGTTAGTTTCTTTCTTCATCAACTTGCTGCACCAGGTTCAAAGTACTTGCATTATCGGAAACCTCTAATCAGGTCAGGCTCTTCCTTTTGAGACCTCCTTCAACCTCAATCTGTGTACAGCCCATGCTATGGCCCTTCAGTCTGCTGATTCCTTTGTGGGACTTAAACTTACATCAACACCTTCTCTGGCAGTCCTTACATAACCCATAAGAGGTCTTCAACTTGCTATATGGGTCTCCTAAAGATACTAGTTTGAACCTTGGTTAACAATAATTTCCAGCAGCCCTTCATTTATATATTACTCCTTGCTGCCAGCACTATAATCAGCCTATACACTACTATTTTCAGCACTTGTTTACCCTTGTTTATGATTAGGAATTAGTGCTAGACTTTGACATTGATGATACTAATTTTCTTGTGAGATGTTATGCTAGTGATATGCTTAGGTTCAATTTCCTTTAAGTCTTTATATGTTTTGAAATTTCAGCATGCTTTACTGAGCCACATTGAATCTGTAATCTGACACTTAGGTTTGTATGGTTGATGAGTAGGAACCTAGTTTATTTTTACTCATATGTTAGTGGCATGATTCCTACTAACTCCCCACATTCACTACACCAACATGCATCCTGCATCGCTTAGGTTTCGGGTTGCATTCTTGCAGTAGTTCTATCTTGTGTAGGTTGCATAGTAGGTATATGTTAGGCTTGCACTGAACTCTAGGTTTAGACAAAGCTTTGCACCCCTAATTCTGAAATTTTACAATTTCCAACATCGCACAAGTCTAGTGTTGAGTATCCTTAGTGTATCTACCTATCCCTTAGTCTTTGTTGCATGCCCACTAGAAGTGGAGCAAATTACCACCCAAAAATTGCTTCAAATGTGAGAAATGAGAAAAATGAAGACGAAGGTCAAACCCCATCCCTAAGAGAGTTGAGTGACCAAATTAGATTCTAGTGACCACTATAGATCGGAACCATAGAGCTGTTACAACCAGGTTAGAGTCCCTAGAGGATGGTCAACTGAGGACTGAGGATTATGTAGAGCATGGTCCTAGACGTGAGCCAATTAGGGGTGGAGCAAGGGGTAGAACTCCAGGCCGAGAGTTTGAGTATGAGCTAAGGGAGCATAAGGATATTGCCCTGAGATCTGTAAAAGTAGAGGTCTCTACATTTGATGGTCACTTAGATCCAAAATTCTTTTTAGAGTGGTTACCTACTATAGACTAGTATTTTAACTGGGGTAACTTATCAAATGCCTGGAGGGTAAGATTCACCAAAATGAAGCTGACTGGGAAAGCTCGATTGCATTAGAACACAGTACAACGACAACTTGCATTGAGACGAGAGGAAGAAGAAGCTTAAGGAAACATATCTCCCACCTTCATACCATGCCAGACTTTTAAAGCAATGGTATACTTTAAGATAGGGCAACATGAATGTGAACAATTCCATCTCCCACTTTGATGAGCTCATGTGGATATGTATTGTTTACAAAGATCCTACTATTACCCTTTGCAGATTCAAACTAGGAATGCGACCTAAGATGTAAAAGGAGCTCATTCCCCATCACATATCCACTCTAGAAGAGGCTTATAGCCTAGTCCAAGAGTTGGATCAATATGTGAAACCCCCAGCCCTACACCCCTTTGACAATAGGCATGGTGAACATGTCCACAAATAGACTAGGGTCTAATGAGCAACCTTCACATGGAAACCCTAGCACCTCAAAGTTTACCTCAAAGTCTACCCCATCATCTAGTAAAGACAAGGAAATTGTTGGAAACAAGCCCTAGGGTAACCCAAATAGGTGTTATTGTTGTGGAGGTGCTGGGCATAGGTCTATGCAATGTTCCACCAATAAGAACAATAATTTGCACCTAGGAGAAGAACTAAAAAAAGAGTGATGAGTATGATGAAGAGATTAATATTCAAGGTACACCTCCTAATGACGAGGAGTGAGTGGTTGAGGACAGACATGTGGCCTATCTAGGTCAATCAACTATCGGTCTCTACTTTCATGAGTCACCTTTAAGGATAGTAAGGTACGCTCTCACTCAGTCAAGGTCAGAGGATGATTGGAGAAGAATTACAATCTTCAGTACCTTCGCCAAGTGTGGTGACAAGAACTGCCAGATCATTATTGGCAGTGGAAGTTGTACCAACGTGGTGTCTACTGATACCATCAAGCAGCTTAACCTTTCACCTATTCCCCACCCTCAGCTTTACCGAGTAGCGTGGGTTGACATATCCTCCATACCTGTATCACAAAGGTGTTAGGTTCCTGTAGAGTTTTCTTTTTATAAGGACACCTTGTGGTGTGATGTTGTGTTGATAGATGTAGGGCACATCATCTTGGGTAGACCATGGCTTTATGGCATGGATGCCACGTTAGATGGCAAATCAAATACGTGTGCATTTGTGTTTAAAGGCTAGAAAATAAAACTCACTCCACTTTCACCCAAGAATCAGCGTAGATCACAATGACAGGTGGAGAAAGGTTAGGATATTAGGGATCTCCACAAAAAGGCCTTACATATCATTAGCCCTAAGGAGTTTGAGCAAGAGATTTTAAGCAACATGATGGTATTTGCCTTGGCTGCTAAGGATTTCTCCCCTGAGTCTGGTACTGAAATGTCTCCCGAGGTAGAGCCTCTCATTCGAGAGTTTCAAGAGATGTTTCTCGAGGACCTTCCTAATGAGTTACCTCCCATGTGTGACATCCAACATGTAATAAACTGTCCCTTGGTCCCCGAAGCAACATTGCCAAACCTACCTTATTACAAGATGAACCCTACTAAGCATGCAGAGTTGAAAAGGCAAGTGGATGACTGGTTGCATAAAGGGTTCATTCAAGAAAGCATGAGTCTGTGTCATGCTCGCACTCCTCATACAATTTGCATCCAACTAGGTGATTAATAGAAAATCATCTTCAAGACAAAGGACGGACTCTATGAGTGGTTAGTCATGCCCTTTAGGTTGTCCAATGCACCCAACACTTTTATAAGAGTTATGACTAATGTTTTGCGTTTCTATATGGGGAAGTTTCTAGTGGTCTATTTTGATGATATCCTTAGATATCCTTATATATAGTTCTATTAAGGAGCGACATCTGGAGCATTTGCGGAAAGTGTAAGGATCTTTGCAAAGAAAAATTATATGCAAACGTTAAGAAATGCACGTTCTTAACTCCACAAGTTGTCTTTCTAGGGTTTGTCGTATCTGGTGAGGGAATGACCACTAATTCTCAGAAGATCAAAGCGATTGTAGAGTGGTCAGAACCCATTAATATCCATGAGGTCTGTAGTTTCCATGATCTAACAAAATTCTACAAGCAATTCATTAGGGGATTTAGTACAGTGATTGCACTCGAAAACGGGAGTTCCACTAGAAAAATTCCGCAGCCAAGGCTTTCAAGGAGATTAAGTCATGACTGAATGACGCTCCTGTTATGTGACTTTTGGAGTTCTCTAAAGTCTTCGAAGTTGCATGCAATGCATCAGGCATCGGCATATGAGTATTGAGTTAGGAGGGTCATCCAGTGGCCTATTTTAACAAGAAATTCAATGACGCCAAATAAAGATACTCCACCTATGAAAATGAATTTTATGCGGTAGTGCAATCACTGCAATATTGGAGACACTACTTACAACCACAGGAGTTCATCTTATTTTCTAAGTATGAGACCTTAAAATACTTATGATCTCAAAAGAAGCTTATCCCGAGACATGCTAAATGGGTTGGGTTTTTCAACAGTACACTTTTGTACTCAAACACAAGGCGGTTACAAAAATAAGGCAGCTGATGCACTAAACCGTAGGATAGCCACCCTACACTTTATGGACGTCGAGGAGACTAGGTTTGAGCGACTCAAAGAGGATTATGAGTCTTGCCCAAACTTTGGAGATATCTATGCCTCCTTAGTCTTTACTGAGTGATCAGTCTCAAAGTGA
Organism: Platanus orientalis; assembly: GCA_025762735.1. Classification (NCBI taxonomy): domain Eukaryota; kingdom Viridiplantae; phylum Streptophyta; class Magnoliopsida; order Proteales; family Platanaceae; genus Platanus; species Platanus orientalis. The sequence goes on along the minus strand of JAOXJP010233648.1, from coordinate 4,329 downwards.
TAGAGATTGTGTGCTTTAGGACGGGTAACTTTTTTTGAGGTACTCTCTTATGCATCCCCCTCACCTCAGTCCATGATTTCCTAGTTTGAGAAATGCGCGTGGGTGGCATGGCATGGCTGGTCACTTTAGGCGCGACAAGGCCATTGTTGTGGTTGAATATCGTTTTTATTGGCCCAATTTAAAAAGAGATGTGGCCAAAATCATTAAGTAGTGTTGACTAGCGAAGCAGAGGAAATAGAACTTGGGATTGTATTCCCCTTTGCCAGTACTTCACATTCTGTGACAAGATGTATAGATTTTATATTGGGTTTGCTCAAGACCTAAAGAAAGCACGATTCTATCTTGGTAGTAGTGGATCGTTTTTCTAAGATGACCCACTTCATACCATGATCGAAGACCCTTGATGCGTCTAGGATAGCTAGGATATTTTTTGACGAGCTCATTCGACTTCATGGGCTATCAAAATCCATAATGTCGGACCGTGATGTCAAGTTTGTCAACCATTTATGGAGGACACTATGGAAGATAATGGATACCAAGCTCAAGGTCTCGTATGCCTACCATTCTTAGGTTGACGGCCAAATTGAAGTGGTTAATCAAAGCCTTGGTAGTTTGTTGCGGTGTCTAGTAGGGGAACACCTTAGGTTATGGGATCAGGTATTACCTATGGTAGAGTTCACCTACAATAGTTCATCCAATAGGACTACCGGATTGAGTCTGTTTAACATAGTTACCGAGTATAAACCTAAGACCCCTATTGACCTGATACCTATGTATGTGATCCATAACTCCTCAGAGTCTGCATCACATATTCACTCACTGCACAAGGAGATTAGGAGGAAGATTGCCATGAGCAATGAGAAATATAAACACTCGATTAATTCTCGTCGTGTACACCGCGAGTTTCAAATTAGGAATTCAGTGATGATTCGATTCTACCTAGAGCGATTATAGTCTAGAGTCATGCGAAATTACATGCTAAAAGTTTAGGGCCATATAAAGTCTTGAAGAGGATCAGACCAAACGTATATGTCCTTGACATACCGTTTGACTGAGGGATTATCTCGACATTTAATGTTGAGGATTTAGTCATTTTTCATGGCCATTCCACCCCCTTTGTTGACCCTTTTACAGACCAGCAGAGTCCCATTCTCCAGTCCCCTTAGCCTGTCCTACCCCAGCCACCATTACCAGCACACCAAAAGGAGATAGAGGACATATTGGATGAGTAGACCATATCAAAGATAGCTCAATTGACTGAACAAGTGGAAGCATCGACCCGAGATTTACCGTATATGACTAACTGAGGCAAAGTTGCAACGAGTGGACCTTAATATTCTAGAGAGATACCGCAGCTTTATGTCGCTAGAGGCGATGCTTTCCTATATGGGAAAAGTTAATGCGAACATCATGCCTAGAAGAAGTACATTTCAGAGCTATTAGAAAAGCGGTCCTACGTTATGGTTTGAGTAATGGGTCCCATTTCCTTAGACATGTGGCAATCCATGGACACTTAGAGGGCTACTTAATTTTCATTTTATTTCATTACTTGTTTGTTTGTTTGGTATTTATTTTTATGCACAAGTTATAAGGAGGAAATAATTAAACTTTTAGTAAATTGGTGGGTTAGTTATTAATTTGCCTTTAGGTAAGAGTTTTACTTATTTCTTATTTCTCATGACTCTATTTGTAATTTCAAAGTGGGAGAGGCACTTTAAAACCTCTCCATGTGTTTAGAATGTCATTAATGGTGAATATTGAAAAAAAAATTCCGGGTTTCTCCTCTTCTCACTACTGAAATCTTAGCATGAGTGTGTGGCTGAACCTAAACCAGGAGTGGTTTCCCCTTTGAGGTTTATGCGAGCTAGGTGGAGGCCTAGGTAATCCTCTTTTCTCCATCTTTTTCTTTCTTAGTTTTAGTATACACATGGTGTTTTCTGCACATCCCACCTAACAACATGCTCAAGAGCTTGTGTTCTGCATCAATGTATGTGTGAAAGAAAGAGAGAGAGAGAGAGAGAGAGAGAGAACATGGAGAAACATTGAGTAGTTTAGGTACTACTACACTTACAATAATAACTTATCTAGAGTCCATCTCATAGAAGTGGTTAATATTCGTATTCTTATTAATCCAGACTATCCAATCAAAGGTCCCCAAGTAGAAGACAGATCTTGAACATTTAGACCAAAAATAGCTTAACTGATGATTTTGATAAGCAATTTTAACAATCAACATCTCATGTACAATGTTCAAAATCTTGTCTTCAACAAGGAACATTACTAAGCTATCCTTAATTTTGGAATTACCAAAATATCCACAGACTGAAATTTACTAAAATACCCCAAACATCCCCAAACCTTGAATATATGTTGCTTTGCGTCCCGAATCAATAACACTCCAAAGAGTGATTCTTGGATTCTCAGCTCCAAAGAATCCAAGAGAGTAAAAAATGTCGTTTGGTAACGCCAAACTCTCTCCACAGATTCCACTCCAAAAATCTGGTTTGGAGTCACTTTCTGGGAACTACAAGATGTCGATTCTCTAATTCCTTGGCCCAATTCTTTTTTTCATTTTTTTCTACAAAACCAAACACTTTTTTGATTCTGGAATTGACTCCAGAGAATGCATTCTTGGCAGAATCCAGAATTAGGATTTTAGAGCTGAATCAGTGGAGTGCTACCGCAGCCTAAATCTAGTGACTCCTGTCCCAGCTTTATCATTTTTAACAACTTCCATCGAAATTGAGCTTCAACAAACCATTTTCCAGATTTTATTACACAAAAAGATAACTCCGACATGTTTAATATATAATTTCCTATTACAGTCCCTAATCATGACTATTGTCAAACTGTTATATACATCAGTACCTTGTTTAATGATGTTAGATATGTAGATAAGAAATCCATCTAATAATGACAAAATGAAAACTAGCAATAAATTTGGTAAATTTTATATGCTTTCTTGGTTTGATAAACCATGTAAGTTCGCGGTAAATATGGTTCCAAGAGGCAATAATTGGTTACAAATCAGAGATAAGAACAAAACGAATTGTACAAAAGCAGTGAACTAAATGTTTTAATCAATAAGAATATATTGACTAGTAACCCCATGAGACTAACAAATTTTTTCATTTTTATATTTTGATAAGATAAAACATAAACAATTTATGATGCCTAAACACTAATTCATAATCATTATTGGCATCATGGTAACAAATAGATTTCATAAACAAATATTATTACTGAAAAATACCTGCCCTGCCAACTCATTGCCACAAAAGCACCTGCACAACCACAATAAAATAAAAGAAGTTTAATTATAGGAATTTGAGCTAAATGGAGCCAACAACTGAGTCAAATGCAGTACATGAATCATAAAACATGGAATCCAAAAAAAAAAAAAATAGTGATAATAATATGAATAAATGAATCCACAAGCTTGATCTACTCCTTCACTTGGTACAACTGCATAATGAGCTATAATTTTATGAATAACTATAATAAGCCAAAAAAATAAGTACAAAATAAGCCATATATCCAAACTAGGAAAAAGGTGTACCCCCCCCCCCAAACAAAATAGAATAGCTATACTGATGTAGGATGTGTCTAGAAAAAAACAAAAATTGAATGAAGAAAAAAAGCCCAAATTTTAAAATTTGGAAAATCTTGGCAGTAGTGTGAAATTACCAAAATACCCTTGTAATATTTTTAAATTGTTATGAAATTTTATAGGTGAGTACTTAAGCTTGTTAGGTACCACTATTCCAAATTTCAGGATTTTAAAAAAATAATATGAATTTTAAAGGTTGTTGATTTCAGAAAACCAAAAACACAATAGAGAAAAGAAAAAGTAAGAAAAACGAGGAAAAGAAAGAAAAAAAAGAGTCAGAATAGCTCACCTCATGTGAGGGGTGTGAGGGGTTGAGAGAGAAAAACTTGAGATACCACACCCAATTTAGTACACATGTGTCTTCTATTTCAAATATTCATCTTCAACTGATTTTCATTGATCTAATGTGGCTTTTAAATAAGCATTACATGAAAAATAAAATAAAATAAAATCCATGATTCTAGATCTTCTAATAAAATAAACTTTCCAAATAATAAAAGACTTTTTAAAATACTAAGATTCCTAAAGAGAAAAAAAATAAATCTTGGTTGTCACAATATTTGGCTTGTTGACCTAATTATTGGGTCTTACAAAATCTTAAACAATCTCCCAAAATATTCTCTACAATCTTGGAGAAAATATCTCTAAATGTTCTCCAAAGTCTGTAGAGAATATTGGAGATATCTTGCAACTCATATTGTGGGTCCCATGGACTAAGG